>VZRS01008986.1:2188242-2404021 GCA_013398055.1 Ifrita kowaldi | reverse complement strand
CACTGAGAGGGGACCTCATCAATGTCTGTGAGTATCTGAAGGGAGGTGCTGAGAGGATGGAGCCAGGCTCTGCTCAGAGGTGCCCAGCAATAGGACAGGAGGCAACGGGCAGAAACTGATGCACAGGAAGTTCCACCTGAACACGAGGAAGAATTTCTTTACTGTGTGGATGACTGAGCGCTGGTACAGATTGACCAGAGAGGTATCGCACAATCCTGTGCCATGTTCTCTGGGGCAAAGCTGCTTGAGCAGTGAGTTTGGACCAGGTGACCTACAGTGGTCCCTTCCAACCTTATCTGTACTGGGATTCTGTGATTAGCTGTCTGATTCTGATAATCAAACAGCATAAGTGTATAGAAGTCCTCACTTCAGTAAATTAATTGGTGAGTTGTGTAAGCAATTTCTTGCCTTTCTAAAATAGTAAATTTATTAAATGAGACATATCAGTTGTTTCAAATGTAGACATAGAACAATGTTTTATAAAAATATATATTTAATTAGTGCAATGATTGTCCTGAGTACAGCCTTTTAGTTAAAAAACCATGTATCTGCTTTAGCAATTTTACTGTCTCTACATGCAATTAGGGTTGTATGAAATTCTTCTTGCGAAGGCATCTGCTCTATGGGTGAGGACAATCAATGTGACACGTGTATCTTGCTGTGTAATCTGTGTGTTAAGATGCCTTATTATTAAGGAATATGTATGTATTTGCTATACTAATTTATTTCATTGTAAATCACATATATAATCCTATATATAGTTCTCCCTTTCCACAAAAGCCTAATTTTTTAGGTTCCCCAGAGTGCCTTGAAAAATGGCGTTCTCCTGTTTCTGGACATACGTAGTATTTGTTTATATTGTTTATATTCTATTTATTATCAAAATAAAGATAAGAAAATGGAGTTTAAGTCCTGATGCATTGTTTGACTTTGAAGACGTTGGTCAGGAAGAACCCGATTTGTGTAACAGACAGTAACTTTAAACATCTCAGGGACAGGTCAGTGCTTTGTAGTGTATGTGTCTATTTGACGGAGAAGCAGTAGGCTCTCGTGAATCTACTTTGGTCTGTTGGGAAGCTGCTTTGAAACAGTCTGTCTTGTGTGTAAAAGGGGCAAAGTAGCAGAAATAGCACTGGTGAGTGATTTCACAGGGCTTTTTTTGTGGAATACAGCTTGGCATTACCCTGCTTTCTGTCTTTTGAGGCTGTTGGTGTATTTTTAATTATTTTGTTCTTACATGGGTCTTTTTTAATGTTCCTTTTGTAAGGGCTAGAAGTGTTTGTTAATAAAGGAAAAAAGAGCTATTAAACAATTCTTGTTTGATGAAATCTTAAGTAGCTGTTTGTATTGGAATTAAATCAGGAATTTTGCTAAAGCAGTGATGTTTATTGCTGTATTAATGTTTGTAATTTATTTTGAGAACAGATTAAATTTTGATGCCTTCTTCGATGAAGTAATGAAAAGGTAGAACTAGTTTAGTGTAATGAATCCCTGTGGATAGAGAAGATCTTGTCATTTGCTGAGATAATAAGAAGAAAAACCTTGAAACTTTTCTGAATTGGTTGCTTAGAAGTAGTGTCTTTTGTCCAAAATTGGTATCAAAGTGAGGAGCCCTCATCAGCTTTTACTGAAATGCAGTAAAGCTGAACTCCCACCTTCTTACATTGCACTGAGTTCTGGACCTGAAATGCAGTTACACTCGTGCGATGCCAGATGATTAAAGTTTTAACTAATGTAGTAATGCTACACCTGGAGCTACTGGATTTTCATGTTTCAGATAAAGATTATGCTCAAAGAAACACTTCATAGACTGCTGACCACATACCATTTTAGTCAGTAGCTGCTTTCCATACAGGAAAATGACATCTAAATCAAGAAAAAAAGCATGACGTAGTCTGCAAAAAGTTTCTTAACCTGCCTTTGACTCTGCTGTGGGCTGGAGTTTGGGAAGCTGAAGGATTATTGTCTGTTGGTTGATTCAGCGTGGGTGAATATATTTGACTTTCCTGTTGCTCGGTTGCATTTGTGTGTTGGGAAGGGAATATTTCAACATGTACATAGTTTGAGATGTAATTTGGAAGTACAATATTTACATGAGTATTAATAGGGACTTATTAGTAGAGTTTTGTTTGTTCATTTTTTGGGACTATGAAGTACAAAAGTAATAGTGACACTGGATTAAGAAGAAAAAGGTTTATAAATACCTACTGGTGTTACATTACCTGGTATTGAAACATAAACATGTATTTTGCAAGATGGTGGTTATGCTTAAACCATTTCCTCTGAAAACAGTGCTGGCTTTAGGTAAGACTCCTGCTGCAGTCTGTTAACTTTAACTATATTGAGCAGAATACTCTAATGTGGAAAAGACTATCGAAGATAATAATAGCAAAACGCTAAGTGAATGTTTCATACAGAAATACTTGTCAGGGTTCTATACTTTATATTTCTCTCTTCTATTGTTTATGATGCTTCTTACATGTAGACAGTGACATATCCTTGTTTTCCTATCTTTGCTAGGTGGTCTTACCAACTCCAGCAGTAGACTTTGCATTGGTCTTCAAAAAAGACATATCTAGAGTCCTGAACAGTCCGAATTCGAACAGTTTGACGTGCATTTCTGACAAACCTTGCCTTTTGGAAAGTTAGCCAAATTGGTCAAAAATAGTTTTTATTGTATTTGACCAATTGCATTGGTCTAATTTGATTTGTATTGAATTATCTAAGCAGTCCATAGGGAAATGCTTATCGTCATATAGATACATGTATGTATATATACGCAGTCAAGTGAAAAATAGCAGGTCAACTTTTTAAAATACTTATAATACAAAGTATTTTCATGAGAGAGATTGCGTGGGGATGGGATTAGCTATTAGTCATGGAAATCAGAAGATCACTGGATGTGTAATGCTAAGGCACATGAAGTAATGAACAGTGGGAATGTAAGGGTCATCATGAGTACAAGTGCTCTGTCAAGAGTCTATCATGAGTATGTACTTTAAGGGCTGCTACTGCACAGTTCTGTTACTTCTCTGTGCATGTTGAGCAAACATGCAGTGGAAGGTGAAAATAATTTTAAAAGCTAGAATGTGAAGCCTTTTATTATATCCATAAACTAAAGGCTGTCAATAAAATACTGAAACTAGTATGTTATCTATTATTTATACAACTCTCTGAAGTGAACCGCTGTAACCGGTAATGTTCAGTCTGAACAATGCTTTTAATAAAGCAGATAAGAACCTAAACATAAGGGTAGGTTTAAAAAAACCAGTTGGTCTTAAAAATGTTATTTAAAGTTCTAGGCAAAATACGTTTCTGGTCAAGGCTGTTTTAAAGATAGATGGAAATAGTAGGATTTTTAACTGAAAGAAAAGAGCTATAATGCTATCTAGTATCACATTTAGGTTAGTAATCTTTGATGGTTGTAAGAAAAAATGTAAAAATACTTGTACATAAAGGAATCATAGAATATCCTGAGTTGGAAGGGACCCATAAGGATCATCAACAAACCTCATCATCATCATAGTCAAACCTCTTACCTCTTAGTATTCCAGCTGCTGAAGTATGTAGGAACAACACTTCTAATGGGAACATTGGGAATGTGTACAGGAAAAATCCTCTTCTGCTAATGTATGAACTCTTCAAATATGTTAGCTGTTGAACTTTTAACTTGTTTTTTGAATATGTGAGAGCTCAGGTCAGGTTAATAAATCAATCAATTTGAATCAGTTCATAATAGAAGGTCTTGGGAAACTGAAGGTATAGGTGTGAACATCAGGGCTGACATGATATGAAAAGTTATTTCTTAACATCTTGGCCAAATGTATAACTTCACAGCTCTACCTGAGGCTGTGTGGGTTCAACCCTCACACATATCACACGAATTAGAGTTTTTTAAAAATATTTTATAAGGCAGCTGCCATCTTGCAAATACCTATCATTTTTAAAGGATATTTGGTAATTTTCACTGATCAGTTCAGAAGCTGCTGCTTCCTTTTCTTTTTCACTATTTTTGGAGGAGGGAGAAGAGAGGGAGCTTCATCTGAGTGTATCTTCACAGGTTCAGTGTTTTACTGACACATATGGCATGATGATTTTTCTCTCCCTTTCAGAAGAGAAACCTGATTGCTCCAAGGCCCGCTGTGAGGTCCAGTTTTCTCCTCGATGTCCAGAAGATTCCATCTTGATTGAAGGCTATGCTCCTCCCGGTGAATGCTGTCCACTCCCAAGCCGTTGTGTGTGTAATCCTGCAGGCTGCTTGAGGAAGGTTTGCCAACCTGGCTATTTGAATATATTGGTTTCTAAGGCATCAGGAAAGCCAGGGGAATGCTGTGATCTCTATGAATGCAAGCCAGGTAAAAGTAGACACAATTTCTTTTCCCACTTTTCATTTTTTTTCTGTCTGACAAGCAAAATAATCTATATAAATACTTCCAATAAAGCCTATATTGTTTTCTAAAGTGGTTTGTATTTTTTGCTGTAGGGAGTTTTAAGAGGTGAAGGTACATGGGACTGTAAAAATGTAGGTGTGTGTTACGAAGGTAGAAAAGCAGAGGCTTTGAAGAGATTGGGGAAGGAAAGAAACTAATGGATTTAAGGGAAGTGTAGAGCTTTGCAAATGGGGGTTAGAAATTAAGAGACCTGGTAATGAACCTTGTGTCTTCAGAGTCTGACTTGGTATCCTGAATAATTGTAGGAAAGAAGAGTTAGAGAGAATGAATGAATATAGCTGAATTACATTAATTATAGCTGAAATGCCATGTTGCTAGAAAAATATGGGATAAAGGACAGAGTAAGGCCTGGGAGGTAGGTGTTCATGCAGAGACTCTTGTGGGGCTGATGTCACCAGTTTTACTGAATATGTCAGCAAGTCTATGGAGTTAACATGTTGAACAGAGAAAAATATGTTTCCATTTTTTGCCACAGACCTAAAAACTTTAGTTCTGTGAGTAATGCTTCCAGAACATTCTTCGTGCACCTCCATGTCTGCTTAACCAGCCTCATAGGGATTTTGCACCAGCAAGAGCTTTCTGGTGGAAACAAAGCTGGGAGGACTACTTCCTGTGACAGCAGCGCTGCTTTATGCCAAGATAAAGTGCTTGCGCAATTAAAGCATAAATTGTGTTTATTTCTGTTCCTTAAAAAAGGTATCAGTGCTCTCTAGTTTACTCTGGCATTTCAGTTGGGTGCCTTCTGCTGAGAACTGCGTATGTTTAAGTGCTGTGATTGGCAACAGAGTTAGTGAAAGGAAAATAGAAAGTGTTTCCTCAGCACTAAATGCTAGAATAAAAATAAAATATTTCATTTTGAGATCCCCTTCCTCTTCTGTCCCTTTTACTTTAGGAATACAATTGAAGGCATTGGTATTCAGTTAAAATGAATAGTGAAGAAACTTAGTATTTAGTCACACATGTCTATTAACCTCCAGATTAATTAGCTTTAAATTGATGTTGCTCCACCAAGCATCTCATCACAGTTGTTGTACCTACTGAGAACAAGAATGTCACGCTCCTTGTTTTACTGTGATTGTAAAGCTCAGAGATGAGGTAACCCTAGTCTGGTTCCATAAGCAACCTCTTTTATTCCTACAAGATGTGTGTAACTGTCCATTCATGAGTAGTGGATTTAGTCAATATGTATTGAATTTAGTTTTAAGCTGGGGATTACATTTCTCTGAATGTATTTTCTTCTTAAAGGTGGTTTGAATGAGCAATCTCAAATGGAACTGCATAATGTGTTAACAGCAAAAATAAAAATAACCCAAAACGTTTGTGGGAGTGTATGTGCTAAACCACTACGAACAAGGATGTTTTAAAACTCATGTTTGTTTAGTTAAAAGTTGAGTTAAAATCTAACTTAAAATGCACTTTGCTGAAGTGTTGATAGGAACTCTGGCTGTCACTTCTGAATAAAACAAGCTAAATAGTTTACTTTGGCAGTAGCCCAACATATGTTTGTTGTACGTTTTTTGATAACTTTTGTTGTTGTATATGGTGCAATGGGGAGTGTCGTCTTTTAGTTTCTGGCATCCTTGGGAAAGCACTGGGAAATGTCTGTCATGATAGACATAACCTGTGTTGAAAAGACCCCTCATTTGTCATTCTTTCAGAAGTCTTTTTGGCAGGGCTTTCATTCACTCATCCCCAGCATGGCCTGAAAATTTCTTTTTTTGTGGTACCAAATAATTGTTTAAACACAATTGTAAAGAAAATGTTATTGTTTGGCTTACTTCTTCGGGGAATTCTCTGCAGTCAGGGCTTGATGGAAAGTCAGACATCAGCAGCAAATTTTAGTAGGTAGTGTGTGATGACACACAGGGAAGTAGTTTGTGCTCCTCCCTGATACAGCTTCAGCATTGAAAATGAGCTTTTACAGTTTTGCAGTAAGGACAAGGGTCAGCAAAATCAAGTTTTTATACACAGCTCAGAGAAATAGAATTCTATAATGTTTTTCTTTTATCCTCTGTTACTTACAGAAATAGTATTTACATTGTTTTATTGGATGATTTGTCAGAAGCTTGTGTTGACAGAACTTGAGATAAGAGTGGAAAAGGACTGGAGAAAAAGAGTGAGGAAGAATTATAGATACATTTCTAATGGAACTGGAGAAATGGCTTTTAAGTTGACAGTGAAGGTGAGGGAGGGGAAAAATTCAGCAAATGTGGAGATCCATGTTGGGAAATACCTGGGATAGGGCAGTTAAGGGATAGGGCAGCTAAGAAAGTGATTCAGGCAGTGATACAGCTGCATTGAAGGTCCAGGAATGATATGGTTGTATGTAATGTGTTCTGAAGTGTCATGGAATATAAAAAGGATAATACCTTGTCATGGAGAGATACTTCCTTTCTGCTTCTCCCATGGCAGACAATGTGACTACCATTATCATATGTAGTTGTGTTGTGTTGCATTATTCACGAGGAACCAGCTGAAGTGCATCTGAACTGAAAGCAAAGGATGTCACGTCATGCTTCTATGCTGTAAAAGCAGACTGTGTGTCCTTGTACTGAACCCTCAGAAATCTGTGACTTGTGAAGCCTTAGCCTGTGCTGAGCCACTGTGTTTCATCAGAAATGCAAACACTGACTTGCTCCTGCACCATTAGATGCATAAGTATTTATTTAGATCTTGCCCTAAACTGTATTAATTGAAAAGCCAGCCATTTTATTAGCTGAAATATGTCAGGGTGAAACTTAACACACTTAATATACTTTGTTAACTTTCTCTACTAGAAAGTTTTATTCACCTAGTTTCATTAGCAGTTTCAAAACCCTTGGTTTTGTAGTCGACGAAGGAGGTAGCATGTTATTACAGATATGTCAGGGTCTGCAGCCATGGCAGGGTTTCTGCTACATTCTTGTAGAAAAGTGGTACCTCTCAGATGCTTCCATATACAAATTCAGTGCATGAGAAAATTCTTGGGAGACTTGTAAGCAAAAGTTGATTGGGTGAAATTTTGCTGATAGGAAATTGGAACATATTTATGAGTTCTTGAAGACACAGACTTGTCAAACTGTATTTAAAGCTTAAAGCGTCTATGATAGACAAAAAAGAAGAGTTTAGAATAAAAGCTTATAATAAACTGTTCATGAAATATACACATGTTAATTATTGGAATCACAGTAGGATGTGAAAAAAAACCTAGAAGTTCAGTGGCAAATGTTTGCAGTCTTATTTTTTAGGACAGTAGTGCAGCTAATCTGGGAGTTATCTTTTAAAGAAATGAAGAATCCAATTACAGGCTGTTCTGTAACCTCAGAATATTTCCAGTTTGTTCCAGTCTGTAAGTTTGTCTCAATACTTTTTCCAGTTTGAGAAACCTGTTTAAATCTGAAAGAAAGTAGGGACTTTTTTTCCTTTTTCAAATTTTTTTCATCTCTTATCTGTCTTCATCTCTCTCCTATGAGGAAACTGTGGGAGAGATGGGACTGTTCCACCTGGTGAAGAAGAGGCTCAGGGAAGACCTCATCAGTGCATAGGAGTACCTGAAGGGGGTGTAAAAGCAGAGCCAGGTTCTTTTCAGTGGTGCCCAGTGACAGGACCAGAGCGGCAAGAGGCACAAATAGAAACACAGGAGGTTCCCTCTGAACATCGGGAAGCACTTTTTCACAATGAGGGTGACTGAGCACTGACACAGTTTTCCCAGAGAGGTAGTGGAGATACTGAGAAGCTACCTGGGCATAGTCCTGGGCAGCCAGATCTACATCACCTGGCTTGGGAACCTCCGAGAGGTCCTGTCCTACCTCAGCTGTTTTGTGATTTATCTAATAATGTAATAATAAAGAGAAAAAAAATTCTATTTGAGTAGCCTTAACTTGGGGTTTGTTGATTAAAAAAGACAGACTGCTGTTTTTCAGTATTAGTGAGCCATGTACTATCTCACTGTAACCACTGCAATGGTGATATGCAGAGCAGATGTAATTCTGAGGCTGATGTCTCATTGTGACTGAGTCAGTTATTGCTGTGTGCTGCCGAGGATCAAGCTTGGAAAATGTAGGACCAGAAGAGAAAAAGTGGGCCTTTAAAGGTTATGAGCTCTTGGAAGAAATGTGGGTAGCATTGCCAAGCTGCTTTAGCAGTTCAGTAAGCAGCTGCGATAGTGTCAATATTGCAGTGAAGTTTAATCAGTAATCAGGGATATCATACTGCATAATTTGCAGCCTGATAACAGTCTGTTCATCCTGCTTGCTCAGTTGGAAAGTAGCTCATTTCTTAAAGAGGGAACCACGTCTTATTCTGCACTTTCTTAGTATAATTATGAAAAAGCATAGCAGATACATAATACCTGAGCTGGTACTGTTTGTTACATGGAAGATTTTGTGCCAAATAAGAGAAAGATATGTTGCAGCTTTCCTGAGTATGACTTATAAAATTAAGTATGTATTCAGCCTGGATTTGGTTTTTTTTCTTCTGCATTTCTAGACATTTGTTGCTTTCTAAAGACTGTTGGTCAGTCTTTGTTGTTAAGTAGAATTCTTTGTCTCACTAATGCAGAAAGATTTGTTAATTTGCATTTCATTTTTGCCATATATCAATATGCAACCAAGACAACCTAATGGAATAGTCTTTAAAAATGTACTTTACATAACATACATATATCTATAGTGTATCTCTTTTTTTTTTTACATTCCCTATAACCCAAGTATTTTGCTGTTTAAAAAGACTTTAATTAGTTAAAAATTAAACAATGAATTGTTTACTGTTTTAAAAGCTGTGGGGAATGTATATTCTTCATAACTAGGATACTTCTATTAACTAATATTCACAGTGGTAATGATTGTTTAAGGTTGCCTAACTTCCATAAATCTTTTTATTAACTATGATCAGTTCAGTTGCTTCCTGAATCAATCATTCTAAAAAGTGAATCTTAAAGAGAAAGGCAGGCTTTTTGTAATGTTACCTAGCAAGCATGCATTCATTGGATGGTTTTTGTGACTTATAAGGCTGATGCATAAGTGGTTGCTTATGAGGAAGTAATTTGCAAACAGCTTCTAAAACATGAGTAAAAGAAATGTTCTTCCCTTCCTCCATAGTGTTCAGCGTGGACTGCAGCACAGTCGAATGTCCTCCTGTTCAGCAAGTTGTTTGCCCCCTGGATAGCTATGAAACCCAAGTCAGGCTGACGGCTGATGGCTGCTGCACCCTGCCCACAAGGTTGGTGTCTCGATGGCTCAGTATCTTCAACTTGTTCTTGACAATTTGAGTATTGTAAACGCATGATAGGAATGCGAACTTCTGTGACAATAAATGCTGATACGGAATAAAAGTTACATGACGTGGGTTATATCAGTCTGATGGAAATATAGAATCTTGTATTTTTAAAGCAGAAAAAAATCTTCACAGTGCAAATGTGTGAAGATGGCTTTTGCTACAGTTATTTGAGGAGTTCATGTCTCTCTAGATTGACTTTCAGTTAATTCAATTAATTTTGCGAAAGTTAATTTTTGAAGGTGTTGGATGGTAAGGAGTTAAGTGATGGAGATTACAGAAGACATGCTAGAGAAAATCTCATCTAGTTAAAGGAGAAAAAAAATCTAATTTTTTGTATGTGGAAGACCCCTGTAAAAAGTTGAAAGATGGAACTGTCTGGAACTGTAGGGGAACAGAAATTTCAAGTACTTGCTTCCATTTTACTTCTGTTGTTGTTCAAGTAGGTATAACTTACTGTGATTTAAAAAAATAAGACAGTTTTAGAGTTGGTTTTGTTCCACAATTATGCACCACTGTTTGAGTTTGTGTTTTTACAACAAATTTCCCAAAACCTGGTTCATGAATATGCCAAATAAATACGTATTCAAGCAAAACTTAACATAAATGAAAACATTTTACACCAAAAAGAAAATTTTTCATGTAAATGTAACTAGTTGACTTACTTAGTGGAAGGTCTTTGCACCTATAGAATATTGTCATATTCTCAGCCCCTTGTGTAAAGTAGTAAAAAACTTGCAAAGAATTCAGAAAGTAGAAGATGGCAAAGATTGTATAATCAAGGTTGTTCTCTTTTGGGTACCCTTTGAGTGCGCATTTGCTGTGGCATCTTCTTTAAAACTGTTGTTTCCATGATGTATGAAGGTCTCTTATTGCGTGGAGAATCAAAAATGTATTTATTTAATAAAACTAAGGCAGGAAAAGAGATATGGAAAATATCATTTAATGCACTAATCCTGGCTCTTAAAATTTGAAAGTGTATTTCTAAACTTGATCAAGGTTTTATTTGTAATCGTAGAATTACAGACTACTAAGAGTAGTCTGATTCTTATTATCCTTTCTCAGTGAATGCTACAACTGTTATTTAGTTCAGAGTTTTCTTTTATTTTCCTGTTTTCTGAATTTTGTGTACCAGAACGTTGTATGAATTCTCAGTATCCTCCCTTTATTCTTTGACATATTTTCTGTAAAATTCCTAGGAATTGCAATGATATATTAGTTGAGAGCTGACCTGGCTAGCTGGGACTGTGCAGGGGCTTGTGGATTTTATAGTCATCATACTGCCATTGTTGCAAATACAGCTCAGCATGTTCAAGACGACTAGAATAAAATGCTGCTAAGAACTGTATTCAGAAAGATAGATGATAAAGTCAAAGCAGCAGTCTCAGATTCATATTTCACAAATTTAGAGTTCAGATTAACACTTAGTAACCTTGAAACGATAGAAAGATTAATGGTACATTTTTACTCCCAAATTTGTTTCAGCTTGTTGGATTAAAAAGTGATACATAAGCCAAATTATTTTTGTTTCACAATAGTAAAATTATGTTCCATTTTTATGCTGTCTAATATGTGGTTTGATTTTTCTAGTGCTTGGGTGAAGGGAATGAATAATATCCACTTTATTCTTTGTCAGTGATAACTTCAGTGTTGCTTCTTTCAGGAAATGTAGAGTACCAAGAAAATAAATCTTCATTTACTTCAGAAAAATTACCAGTTCAAAATATCTTCTATTTCTAGTACACATGTGGGAACTGACCTTAAATAAAACACCTAGAGCAGCAAACATGTTTTTGAAAGAATCTTTTTATTTTGTTGAGAATGTTTAAAAGTAAAGTCGGTTGGTTTGCTGTGCGTTAACTGATGTCTGAAGTGTTCTTGTCCGTGTGTGTGGGAAGTCAGTGATGAAACCAGTATTCTCTTCTCCTGTGCACAAAGATCCCCAGTGTACAAGCAGGCTTACAGCATGTGAATTACCAGATAATTGTGAATTCCTGAAACCTCTTGGAAATCATTTGTTGCACATTCCTGGGATCAGAGTTTAACAAGAGATCAGAGCTGGGATAGATGAGTACTTAGCTCCTGGAGTCTTAGGATCTGATCTTGTGATTGGAGGGGGTTTTGTGTTAATACCTCTGCCCTCCTTGATATACGAAACTGCAAAATACCTCCACAATTAGCAGAACCTAGTATGTCTGCAGGCAGGTAGAAACAATTGTAGGTGTCTTGTACTCCTCCATTATTTTTTAATTTCGTGGCTCAGTCTACGTTGCTGTATGTAGTTATTATGTGGGTTGCTATTTGGATTGCCTTTAATCAGCCAAAGCAATAATACACTTTTTAATGGAGTAGGTGAGAAGGAAAGAAGAAAAACTGAATCTGGCAGCAGTATGTTCATATAGATGCTTTACATGTTGTGTGCCTGCTAGAAATATATTTAGTTATTTTGATTTTAATATACTACTGTGCTTCTTAAGGAAGACAGTGCCATAGTCATCATTCATGTGCTGTAAGTAAAGATTTTACTTGAAGTGGGGGGAATAAAGGGGCATAGACGTGAGGTAAATAGAAAAGAAAGCTTTAAAAAAGGTTAGAGGGAAGAGAAGTGCATGTATAAGAAGAGGGCAGAAAGGGAAACAAAGTGCAGTTACTTGGAACATGAAAATCCAGCCATTTGAATTCAGGTTCAGTGTTTCCTCTTATTTGAGAAGTTGGAGCTTTATATTTGAAGGATGTCTGTGAGACTTGCATGTCAAAATTATAGAAAAAAAAGTGCATATTTATGGATAAATGGGTCTGCACTAGGAAAATGGGATGGTTTTTATTAATTTCAAAATTTCTTAATAAAATATTAAGAATGATGGAATATCAACATTTCCTTGTCTGAGGTTCACTTTAGAATCACCTAATTGCATATCATATCTCTTTTTAATTGTTAGAATTAATTCAAAAGAAGTGGCGCAGTATTTTTTTAGTGTACATTTGAGAATAATTTATTAAAAGCAGAGACATTGTTCCAGAAGGTCATGGACTTTAGACTTTAGACCGTCATTTAGACTTCAGACCGTCATTTAGACTTCATGAAATTATGTTTTTAAGGCTATGAACTCTTTGAAGAAATTATGATCATCTGTTTCATTTATTGCCACTAGAATAAAAGCCTAATACCAGCAGGACCAGAAAGCAATTAAAGGAGAGTACCATGGTTAAGGACAGATGATGTGTCACTGAGCTGGTTAAAAAGTAGTTGATAATTTAAAATACAGTAGGAGCACATTGACTTCTGTCTCACATCTTGTTCTTGGCCTGTTTCTTGTATGTAATGTACTAGGAAAATGAAGATCCTTAAATCTGATGTTAAATTGGCATTTGTTTGTGAGTGGACTCTGTTTCATAACAATGAAAACTCCTCCAGCAATGCCAGGGGAAAAGTGGGAATCGTATACATCTGATACCATAAATTCTTGTTCTTGCACTCAGAGATTACATTTAGTGTCACACTGATTTCTAATGCAGTGGTTCAAACAGAACAGAACATACTGATTTGGCATCGACATCAAAATACCAGTTGCTTCACCTTTCATCAGACTGTTATGAGACGATTACCTTAAATTTCCAGCTATTATGTTAGGAAAGCTAAATGTTTGGAAAACAGGAAAACAGCTATTATGTTAGGAAAGCTTTAGAACAGTCTGTCTCTGGTCTTGGTAGAGATGCGGGCTTCTCTAAGGAGCTTGTTGAACAAAAAATGTATTAGAGCTCTTACAGAAAACTTAACCACAGTTGTTTTTTTTTAATGTAAATTTGTTGTCTTCTATTACAAAGTTGAATGATGAGATGATCAACATCAAGGTTACAGAATCTGTTATCTTCAGATGTTTCCAGTTTTTGTTGTGAATGAAGTTTCTTCAAATTTTCAGATTCCTTTGGGAATTTATTTTTAAGTGTAAAAATCTTCATCAAAATCTGTTTAATTTTTTTATCTGTGAAAAATGGAACAGGACAGTGATTATCAATGGGTTATATTTTTATTGCTCACATAGTTTTGTACATGTTTCATAAGGTTCTTACAACAAAGTAAATGGCCTGTTTGGATAGCTTTGCACCATATATTTTTGGATTATCTTTTTCTCTTTTTGACTGTTGTCACAATAATTTGGAAGTTTAGTCTTTATTAGGTCTGTAGTTTTATACCCCTGCTTCTGTGCTGTTATCTGTTACAGATTCAGTAATTTCAAGATTCATTCAGTGCTCTGTTCTCAGGGATATTTCACACACACACTCCTTCTCCCACCCCCAGCTATTCTTGGTCAGTCTTTTAATAAAACCAGATAACCAAGAGAACTCCACAGAGAACAGCAAGATGTTAGTACTTTGCCAATATTAAAAAGAACAAAAACTAAGTAATTAAATCTGGTTGTCCTGTTATCAGTTCTGAGAAAAATAGTGGGAAAACTGATAGAGGTTTGAATTAAGGATTAAAGGATGTAATTATAGCTAGAAGCAGCCAGTGTTGCTGAAATCTGATTTTGTCTTCTGAAGATACTAAGCTTGCCTTAAGAACTGGACCATCAGAGTGTTTTCCTTTTCAGTTTCTGTCTTCTGTCATCACTAGTCCTTTTTTTGTATTGGATTCTAGCTTTAAACAAAACAAACAAACAAATGAATAATAACTAGGACTTTTTAATTAATATTGTCTCACGGAGTTTACTTTATAAAACCGAAAGGTATCCCCTTCCCCAGACTACTTAACATTGAAGGACATTTCCCACACCTCCCTCAGGTTTTGGGAGTGACTCGGTCTCAACGAGTCAGCATCATTGTCCTTTAGCTCCTGAGAGGAACTCTTGCAGCATATGCATGCTGGCTTGAGCATCTCGCTGATAATATAGGATATAGTAGTATTCTTCTGGGAAGAGAGAAGCTTCCAGGAGTATGTTCACTAAATCCCAGTAATAAGTTTTCTTGACATACTTTTTTTAAAAGCTCACACCGTAATCCTGGAAATGTTCTAGATTTGAAAAAATTCAGAAATAATTGATATGTTTGTGTATCAAAATTTCCAGTACTTTATTTTCTACCTGAGTCCTAACTTTAAAAAAAGCAGTTTCAAGAATAATGTGGTGGGATGAGGAGAAGAAAAAGCAATTGTAAATTAAGTATAACAGGAGCAGATAAATGTCATATGCCAAAAAAGGGATTAAAAGCTTTTTACAGATGCAGTCTTGAAGGATTGGAGCCCAAAAGGCTTGCGCTTGATGGATGAGTGAGTGAAGACACTTTGAATCAGACTATTTCACTATCACTTAGTTACAGATAGCTAAACGGCATTACAAATGCAAACCTCTCAGTTGGCTCAAGAAGCATGAAGGAGTAGGATTATAGTTGTATTGTTTAGAAGAAAACCCCTGAAAAAATTTCATAAATGAATTAGTCATAGAATTCCTTTTTCTTTGTTTAATAGTCTTTTCCCTGTCATTTTTCCCTTGTATGTGGCTAAAATGTCTCTATCTGGGGCTGCTGTGAATGGCAATTCCACCATTTGGTCTGCAGTGAGGTAAAGAAGCGAAATGTGCTTGCTCAGCAAATCCAAGTGTTAATCTCTGGATGATAAAATACTGTTTTACGTTTTAATCACCTACTCAGCCCCATTGGAGGGTCAGAGGGACAATTAATATCTGCATTAAAGCTTTACTTAGAAAACAGCCCAGTTCTTCCCCCCACCCCAAATTTTTAAATACTTTCACTTTTATACACCTTATGAAAATGAGAAATACTTTGATGTAGGAGGAAATAGTTTTTTAGATAAGGCTTAATTTAAGCTATATCTGGATAGAAATTGAATATAACTTCGAACAGAACTAGACTAGATTTTTCTATCATATTTAATTACCTTTCAATGTATGAAATAGTAGGAAGAAGAGTAAATCTACGAAAATGTACTTCACTTTAAGAATCTTCTTAAGAGAATGCTCTTTTTTATTCGTCCTGTACATCCATATTTTTAAGACGAGTGTGCTTTATTTAGCAGCTCTAAAGGCATTAAGGCTAAGTAGTGATCTAGATTAGCGATCTAGATCTAAAATCTGTATATAGCATTGGTGAATTGGTTTTGATTCCAAAGGAAGGCATTACCTATTTTGTTACTTTTAATCTTTTATTTCTAATAACAACTTGTGTTGGGCACAATATAGATGCCACTTGAGAAATTCACCCTTAGTAGTTTCATTTGAGAAATACACCCTTAGCAGTTTCATTTGTATTTTTCAGAAAACCTGTAGATATGTTATGTAGATATGTCAGCTATGCTGTCTTTTCACATAAGTGAATTGAAACAGAGGTCCTGTGGCAGACGATTACGCAAAAATCACACCTCTTTAGAGGTCATTTAAATTGATATAGAATTGGTGTAGTGATAGGGCAAGGGATTTTAAACTGAAAGAGGGTAGATTTAGATTAGATATTAGGAAAAAATTTTTCACCATCACAGTGGTGAAACACTGGAACAAGTTTCCCAGAGATCAAGTAGGTGCCCCATCCCTGGAAATGTTCAAGGCCAGTTTGGATGGGGCTTTGATCAGCCTGGTCTAGTGGAAGCTGTCCGTACATGTGGCAGCTGTTCTATGATTCCATGATTTTTTTATCCCTCTAGATGACTTTGTCCAGTAAGCAATTGCTTTTTATGTACTTTATCTGCTTTTATATTGTGTCCGCAACCTGTCGCAGCATTAGACCTACCAGCCAGTTTCGTGTACTTCTTGTTAACACCAGTGTCTAGGCAATCCAGTACCAGCAACACAAAAATCAGCACAGTTCTTTTCCTCTCATTCTATGGCAGCCACCAGGATCATATCTGGGAAGTCTATTGTTGTAAGTTCCCTTTTAAGCTATTATCAAATATATTTGCATTGAATTTGAGAGCACCCATACACAACTAGTTGGATAATGTTTTTATTCTGAACAGCATCTGTAGAGGTGGCATCTGAGTCCCTGATTAACTTTGCACCTATCCTGTTTAATAGGAAGGGTATTGGGCACCCGTTCTGTTCATTCTTCTTTGCTTTTTGGCTTTTTCACATCTTCTCTACATCATTCCTTGTGTTTCTCACATTTGTCTGGATTTTCTTAGGTCTTCCTGTCTTTGGAAGACCTTAATTTTATGATAAATTGTTTTGGTGTTCCGTACAGCATTCACCACTTTGATTTCTTCAACATTCTTTAGAGGACAGTCATGATTTTCCAGCAAGAGTAGCTTTTTCCTCATTTTCCCCTGTACCAGTCACTTGTCTTAAGCAACTTTTGCTGATACAGAGGTCTCCCTTGTATTTGTTCTAGAATTTTAGATCCTTCTCCTCCACCCATCTCATCCTCAAGAATTGGTATCCAAGAGAAAGTGGTTGTGGATCCCAGTTTTTGTTAAAGGAAGGTTCAGCTGGAACTGGTA
The DNA here is from genome assembly GCA_013398055.1 of Ifrita kowaldi. Taxonomy (NCBI): domain Eukaryota; kingdom Metazoa; phylum Chordata; class Aves; order Passeriformes; family Cinclosomatidae; genus Ifrita; species Ifrita kowaldi. The sequence goes on along the minus strand of VZRS01008986.1, from coordinate 2,386,873 downwards.
AGACCAATCATGGATCCAAGACCTGTATCTTCCTGAGACTTCTATTCAGGGATTGACTCCTGAGTAACCTGGGTAGCTGGATCAAAGGTCCAACAAAAGCATGTTAAGGACTCTGCAGAAGCTTTGTTATGCCTTCAGTTCTGTCATCAGCTTCTTAGAAACTCTGGTTTCTACCCATCCTGGCCAACTTGCTCAGATTGTTCATCCTGCACTTCAACTCTGGCAGACCATTTTGCCATCTCAAGTGCATCAGTACCATGGTGGTGTAACACTTGATGTTGAATTGGAGACTCTGTACCTGATTGAAGAGGCAGGTTTATATTGAAGGAAAGCTCTACATTGATGACAGCTGAATCCATCCCATGTCCAGGTTTGTAGCAGGCTTTTGTTTAATGGTTGATGAATAGAACACTGCAATTTTTTTGAAGTTTCATAACATCTGGAAGTAGATATTTAGGCATTTTCATTTTGGTCTTTAAAATTAAATCCTCCGAAGTTAGGAAATGGTGAATATTTGTCCCAGGAAAACTATTTTGCTTCATGCAGGTCTGCTGAGATATTCAATCCTGTTTACAGATTGCACTGTACTGAATATCCACAAAAAGCGAGGACAACAGGGCATGTGTGTAACCTTTGTAAGGTGACCCATGTTTCATGTCTATCTTCTCCTGGTGTCTTCCAGGAAAGGTAATGAATTGCTGAACTCAGAGTTCAAGCATTCCCCTTCTTCCCTACTACAGCTGCCTCAGGAATCCCCGTGTGTTCTCAATGTGATGGTGGTTATTGCTACCTTGGCGTTCAGCCTCACCATGTGGGTTGTTTTGGCCGACAGCCATATTTTCCTGAAGTACACAAATGAGGAAAAGATGATGTGTTGGTTGGTTGGTTGTTTCTTTGAAGCCATCTCAATAAAACTTGAACAGAAGCTCTTGAAACATGAGACATATCTGGAGCCTGATGGCTGACTTCTGAGTGTCAGAGACCTCAGACAAGGAGAGGAAACAAGAGAACGTTTGCAGAAGAAAAGCACATGTAGCTTTTGCAGAAGAAGTTGTAAGACATTATAAATACAGAAGTCCCTGCTTGCGTCTTTTATAAGATCAGCTTTTTGTGTCTGTATGATGGGTTAAAAAAACACCAGTCTGGGGTCTTCCACCAACTTCTAGGAAATATTGAATTGGAAAACCTGAGACAATGCCACTTAAAGGAAGAAGCACATTTCCCAAGGGCAAAACAAAAAAACCTATTTGCAGTGGCGGAGGAAGTATTGATGATAGCTATGCAAGCAGTTTCCTTTTTATGGAAAAGTATTTGTAGTACTTTCTTCTGACCATGTGCTGAGTTAATGGTATATTTACTCCTCCACTGTGAAACTTTTAAAGAAATTTTAAGCCAGATAAATTGAAGTGACTCCTAATTGTATCTACTTTTCGGTGGTGTTCTATGCTTGAAATTAGAATGAGGTTGTAGTGTCTATAGAATTTGTGTTTGTTTCCGTTCTTTATAAGCAAGCTGGTGTTCGAACTCTTTCAGCTTATAATAAGCTGGTAGGTATGTCTTTCTGTTTCAGTTTTTGTTTTCATGTGTTGGTCTAAAAATTAGTGTGTACCTTGATCAAACTCAGTATTGCTTTTCCTCTTTCTCCTGAGACTTTCCCACTGCGTTTTGTTTCATTTATTCTATTTAATCAGCTATTACCTTGTTTGGAAATTGAATAAGTGATTTAGTTGAGAATAATTTCTGACTTGAACAAGCAAATTTCTCTTTGTATCACAGAGATCAATAATGTCTGACGGTTGTCTTGAGACTTGCAACTGCACAGATGTCTAGTGAGACCCATGTACATAAAAAAGCAATAGAATTATAATTTGGATGCTTACATTTTAAAAGGGAAGTAGATACGAGAATTTCCCAGCAGCTTCCAATGATGCTTGGGGCAGATGGTAATATCAACATTACTGAGGTCATATGAAGAGTGTGAAGTTTTGTTTCCTCCAGAAAATAGCAGGAAACATCATGTTGGAATTCGGCAGCCACACATTCTCTGTATTTCTTCCTTCTCAAAATATTGAATAATTAAAAAGTGGAACTGAAGGTTGTGGACCATTTTAAAATAAAAAGTAGTTTCTCACTGCTGTTCTTTGAAATGTCATAGGTGAGTTTCAGTCTGATTTCTACAAAAGCATTACAGTTCTTGCATGCGTGGTTTCTACTGCACAGAAAGGGTCTTATTAATTGAGTGGAGTTGTTTGGTCTCAAAACCACTTAGATTTTGGAGCAAACTTTGGGCTTCATTTTTATTTCAGGTTAGGTTGAATGGGACTCTGAGCAACCTGATATCATTGAAGATGTCTCTGATCATTGCCAGAGTAGGAGTGGACTAGACGACTTTTAAAAAGTTCCTTTCCAACCCAAACCATTTTATAATTATCTTTCCTAAACTTGTACAGAATTGCCTTCAGGGATTTGAGAAAGGCGTTTAATAGCATGAATGGCATGGAAAAACTAAACAAGGAATAGTTATTAGGGTGGGTTTTTTTTTTTTCTTCCAAGGAGGAGAAAGTGGACATGAAATTAAACAGTCAACTAAATTAAACAATACGGAATTGGGGGGGGGTGGGGAGGATTGTGGGGGTTATCACTTTTTCTTTGCTTTTTAGGGGTTCTTTGTTTGCTTATGGCAAAGCCATCTCTGATGGCTTAGTTGTAGGGAGAGTTCATTCAGGAGTAAGAAAGTTTGGAGTTACAGGAATTTGGACATTAATGAATTACTTATAAAGCTATTATCTGTAAGTGATTTTTGACCTAAAGTCTTTAGGAATAGTGTTTTATTTGTAAGAGGATCAGATATTTATAATTCCTCATTAAACAGTGATGGAATAAGAAAATAAATAGCTTTTCGTAATATCGGAAAACTGACATTTGTATAGCATCTTAACTAGTACCTTATTTTTAGTTTTGAAATGTTTGTTGTATTATGAAGGGTGAAGCTGATAAACCTGACAAAAGAGTAACTGAGGTACACAGTGGTAAAAACCATAGAGACCTCCAACAGAAAAAAACACTAACTGGTATGGCAAAATATGAGAAAAATACAGGGTTGAACTAGTTGATTTTATTTCCTATACTGATGAATTCAAAAGGGTCTATATCTGTGTACTTGCAAAAAAACAGCACACTTGAAAAGCCAGTGCACTTGGCCACTGGTTGTATGCCTACTGCATCTACGGCATCACTCTTTTGTGACTGTCCTCTTCTTCTGTCTGCCTCAGGGAAACAGACAAATTGATTTAATATTAGTCAAAGGATGAAATGAAGTTTTTTAGTCAGATGAACTCTTTAGATCCTAATCAGCCTTGGAAAGATGGTAATCTACTTGGTGTGAATGTTGATTTTTATGACATCTTCCCTTGCTTAGCATCTGTTTACTATTTCCTAATGCTAATAATATGCAAAAGATGCACAAAAAAGTTCCCTTTCACAGTATCTTTAATTAAAAGCTTGATAGTTGCCTTTTGTAGTATTTAAACATCCTGTGTGTACGAAGAGTAATGGAAAAATTCCCTGTTATGTTGGATGTCTCTAACAATATCCAGATTTTATAAAGGAATTCTTACTTGGGAGCACACTAGCTTTGAGTTCTCGATAAGTAAAACCCCTGGAAAATTAAAATAGGAGGAACTTCCATGTGAGTCAGTTTACATAGCAGTGATGTAAAACTTTTGAGCATTTGCGAACAGTCTCATAACAAGTGTTATGTGCAGCTTCCACAGTTTTTCTGGCGTCTCTCTCTAGAGGTTTATAATTGATCTTTGAAATAAAATACTGAAAGATTTCCATGAAAAAATTAGTATTTTCATTACTGACTTTCTGAATAATATCTTTAAAACCAAAAATGCATGAAATAGTGATACTGAATTTCTGAACAAAAACTCTCCAGTCCGTGTGGCTGAAGATTTAGGAAAATTCTAGTTAAAGTTCCTGCATGGTGGTGTCCCAATGGCTTTGGCTTTGCCTGCAGTGTCACTTTCTGTGTAGGACTGGAGTTTGTTTTCCAAGACTAGCATTTGTTTGATTCCTTAAGCTATAGCTTGACCAATTAAAGCTCATCATCCTGTCTGCTTAACTCACATTGTGGATTCATGTATGAATAACATGGAAATAATTCTTCAATAATTTCATGAGATTGCTATGTCAATATTTAATTTTGCTGTATCATCATCACTTAGACCACGTGCTTGATGGTAGCTGGGGTCTTGCTGTTAAACTCTTTGCCACTGTCAAGCTTGGATAATGCTGGGCATTCTGTTCTGGAAATTCATTATTTCACAGTATCCTTAAGTGCTTACGTTATTAACACATCTGTGGAAGTTTTATCTGCTACATTTGAATAATATAAGTGTTAATAATGTTAAAGCAAATTGTACTAGATTGCTGCAAGGGAAAAAAAAAGGACTGTGATAAAATCTCCACAGGAATGCGATGTATGTTTCAGGAATGCTTTTCTCTAGTCTCAGTGCTTTAGACTTTAATTTTGTTTTGATCCTCAAAATAAATATCCCTCTCATCAATACACCCCTGCCTCAACCCTCCCATTCACTGGTACTAAATCTTTTTTTCCAGGGTGCCTGTTCTTATTTTCATAGCCTTTATGCCTTGTGCCTGGAGAACTCTTTTGATCCTACCATCAAAACAGCTTTTCTGAGGCTAAGCAAGCCCTTCTCTCTTTAAATCTGTTTAATAACAGAAGTAAATGAACCAAGATAATTGGATTTGAAGTAAAAGTTGTCATTTACAAGAATTCAATTTGATTTTTTTTATCTTTTTCCTTTTCCTTTTTGCACTTTTGGAGGCATAAAGGAAAAACTGAAGTGATTATATTAAAAAAAACACCAAAAACCAAAACAAAACAACCCCACCAACAATACCTCTCAAACACAAACTAAACTGGTAATGAACTTACTTATCTTCTGAAGAACTTAAAAACTGAATTTAAAAATCAGGCCATTTATATTATTGAAGGAGTCACCTTCCTCAATCTAGAAAGCATTAGTTAATGTACATCATCTCATTTCTGGTTCTTTGTATGCTGACGTTTGCCTTGCTCAGTTGTTGAAATTTCTAGGATTACTGTTGTTGGGTGGGTTTTTCTTGGGGGTTGGTAGTGGTTGGGTTGGGGTTTTTTGTTTGTTTCATTTGGTTTTTTAGCCTGAAGAACTGGAAACAATTCCTTTTATCAGTCAGGTTGATTCTGTATTTGCAAAATTTTAGTGCAAAGAACCTCTTTCTTGGGATTCTTGGTTCCTTCTAGGCCATGCCACCACCTTTTTCAGGTGCCATAAAGGCTCTTGCATAACTGATTCTTCTTTTTTTTTCTTTCTGGGCCCTCTTGTAAGGTAACACTATACTCTCCTACAGGACTGTTCTTCCTTGTTAAAAGGACATGTTTTTGGCTTGACTTGAGTGTTGTTGTGGTAATAACATGCCAAGAGGCTTGTTTCCTTACAGCCTTTGCTAATAAGGTGTGTTGGGGGCAGATACTGAGTGCCGACTTCCCGGTACATCAAGTACTGCCCTCCCTTTAATGCTAGAACTGGTGGATGCCACAGTGCCATTTGGTGTTGCAGTGGTGCCACTGCAGGCTGTGGGAAGGGAGAAGGTGCCCTGTGGTGCAGTCTTCTCTCTGGGAAGGTTTCCTTGGAGCAGCTTCTGCTGTGACTGTTTTCCTTAGGCAAGCTACAGTTACGGGGGGAGCAGCTCAGAACCAGCATGGGGCCTTAGTGAACAGCAGTCTGAACAGCTGAATTTTATAGAAATTAGTCTGAGAGGGACCATGGCCACTGTCAACAGGCTTAACTCAAACTGTCCTGCTAAACTTCTTCAAACCTAATGTTCCATTAACAAGGGTAAGATATACACAGGTGGATAGATGCCTGTGGCAGAGCACAGACCTGGGCTGCAACTTCTCTTCCATCTGTCCCTCTGCTCCAAGAAGCACTTCAGAAAAATCTAGTTCTATAAAGCTCATCTTGCTGTCTTGCTGAGAATGGGATCACTTATTCCAAATTTCCAGATGTCGTTTTGGCAGCGTGACAGCCATGCTCAGCTACCAGAATTCCTCGGGTTTCTTTCTGACAGACTTCTGTCTCCAAAACAATGTTTTCCATGCTAATAACCTGGACAATGGTCAAAGGTTTTCCTAGCAGAGCTGGCTGAAAAGAATGCAGGCTATTTAAAAGTCCATCTGAGATCATTTGCTACTTTAACATTCTCCTATGCATGGATTATTTTTTAACCAAATGGGAAGTCAATTTATAAAATTTTGGAGTGTTGAGGTTTTGTTTGCTTACTCTGTGAATATGCGAAACTTTCATTACTCTGAATAGGAGGGAGTCTTTTCTGGAGAAAAGAATGTCGGCTCCCACCAATCTTTTAAATATCTCTTTCATCCCTATTTATGGAAGATTGTCCTATCTTAAGTTATTTAAAGTGGTGATTCATAGTTTCTTGTTGTTCAGTCTTGTGTTTTGGGTTTGGTTTTTTTTTTAAGCTGTTGACTGGGAAAAAAATGAGAAGGGAAAAGTACAAGTTATTAACCTAAGCATTTAATATTGCAATTCTTATCAGTAACAAGGAATGTGAGATAAAAAGAAAGAAGATACTTCTGAGAAAGCTTGTTGGGGAGGCAATAGAACTAAGTGGTAATTTCAGCTCATGAGACTTGTAAAATCAAGGTCCACAACTATTTTCATGATGTGTGACATTTTCTCTGAATTTTCAGGAAGTTTGATCTGCCTATTTTCCCGGAGGTCATCTGGATGTTGAATATAGGGTTATTGAAGTGAAACTTCTACTTTTATTTAGGCTTTTAATACCACTTTCAGATTGTGTCTGCACTTTTTTTTTTGTTATATATGTTTTAATAGATTTTTTTTTCTTTTTCATTAGTAATATGTAGGTACTTATTTCTGGGTTTCATTCGTCTCAGAAAGGAAAAGCATCTTTCAAAGCATGTCTGCTACATCGGTTAAGGTACAAATTCCGTGAACCTGACAGTGCTAATTTTTCTTTTTCCTTGTTTACTAGAGGTCATCTTTTTTCTTCCCTCCCACCATCTTCCTGCACTATTGGGACAGCAAAAGTGAGAGATATTAGTAATTCTGTAAAATTATTTACTGAGTCATCTTAAAGGGAAACTGCTGTCAAAAATCCTTTGGATTTTTTGATCACATGTAGTAGAAGCCAGAATGCCTTTTCTTCCTTCTATGTCTCTGAAGGCAAACAACATACAGTAAGGAAAATAATTGGATTCCCTCTTTGTATTTACAAATAAGTTGAAAAGAAAATGTCACAAGCAAATGTGTGATAAATAAAGTTTGGTTTCTGTACTCTTACTTTTTTGTTTAGTCCATTATCCTTTACTGTTATAGGAAGCATAGTATCATTAAAAAACAAACAAAAAAAAACCCCAAATCTTGAAATGCCTGCTTTAAAGCTGTTACTGTAGCATATATCTGCACATGAAGTTAAATTGCTTCGCTTTATCTTAATGTATTTAACATTACTCATGAAATGTACTTCTTTATCTCTTTACAGTAACATGCTTCTGTAATGCAGTATTTTTAAGAATCCTTTTCAAATAGTTTAATAGGGATTCTGTGAGATTCCTTGACTTTACTTGTATTTCTTGCAAACTTCCTTTTGAGTAATACCTTATACTGGAGAACATAACAATTTTATCTAACACTGATGAGGTTAAAGGGAGGGATATTAAAAACCTGTCTGTGGAGAGGTGGTTCTTCCTCATTCGTTGGATGCTGATCTGAGATGAAATGGCTGTTGGGCAATTTAGGAGACATGCATGGCAGAGGAGAACCAAACTTCTTGGGTTTTGAGCATAAAGAATAAGCAAATGCATGAAGGGCTGATGCTGCTTCTTGCTAACGGGTGGTTTGATGTGAGGATTATCTCGGGATACTTAAAATATTTGAAATAGTTATTAACAAGTAGAGTTCTTATTTCTTTAACTCATAATTACAGGAACTTCTATTATAGAATCATTGCTGCTTATCCCTATAATGTGCCCATTGTTCAGGGCAAGAACTCTGTTAAATGTAAGCTTATCAAAAGTAATAGGTGTTTTGATTTTTAAACTGTTACGTTAATCATAAAGCAAAGAATCTGAAAGCAAACATGACTATTGTTTATCCACATTTTATATCTCCCAGTTCGTTAGGCTGTTTTCTTAAATAAGCAAATAAAAACTACTTACATGGAGAAAGTAGTCTTTTTAGAACGATCCAGAACTAACCACAGTATGTAATATACCTAGCCTCCCATATCATTTGGCGTCACATGTAGTTGGTTTCCCCTTCTGCAAACTGCAGCACCATCAACACCAGAAGATAACTTGCAATTATTTTCATTTGGCTTAGATTTAATGGATCCAGTCTTCCTTTCTCTTTAATTTTTCCCAACATTACACTGGATATAATGTGGTTGCCTGAAGAGAGAACCCCCTTCTGATGAATGGATGCAATTTCTGCTATTAGCGTTTCACCAGTTTTCATTATTCAAGATGGAATTGGAGGAGAAGCCTTACTTTGCAAGTCTGGAGAACACAGTTATTACAGTTTTCAAATTTTTACACAGAGCAGAAGAGCACCATTGGTGTTGCACACTAACACCATTTTGTTTCCTTGACAGCCAGCAGAGTTTGGATGGTTAAGAAGAACCCTTCAGGTTGATAAACCATCTTGGTTGTTAATAAAAGACGATTCTAAGACATGAATATGCCAAAGCTGCAACTTGTGCTCTTTCTGTTTTTCTATTGCTTATTCTTTCACCTTGTATGTGGCTTCATTTATTTATGGGGTTTTTCTTGCTGTTCTTTGGTTTCAGATGCGAGTGTCTCACTGGTTTATGTGGTTTCCCCATGTGCGAGGCAGGCTCCGTTCCCCAGATAGTCTCACGTGGAGATGGAACACCTGGCAAGTGCTGTGATGTCTTTGAATGTGTCAATGGTACGTGAAACTTTCTCTTGCACCCGAAGAGGAGGGTTTTATGTGTCTCTGGGGGATGCTGGGCATTTGGTTATTTTTATTATGTTGTCAAGATCTAAGAGAATTAGTTTTCGTGAAGTTCATTCAGTAAGAAGGAACTGGAAATTTAGGTGAAGAGACTGACATGGGAAACTGTCATTTTGAAGTTGTCATGCTGCTTTAGTTTCTGAAGCACTTTTCTCTGTGACTCAGGGAATTACAGTTTTAGCAAGACTCCCTCACTGTATGTTTTTCAGGTAGTCTTTTGCCATTAGCAAACACTAGAGGCCTTTTAGAAGTGAAATTTTGTTAATCACAACTGCTTGTGGCAGCAGTGTAAGTGAAAGCATGCTGTTTAGACTATGGGGTTTGCTTTAAGAATCAATTGCAGAGTAATTTTTAACACAAGTGTACAACCTTCAGAAATTAGAAGACAGTGTAGGAATGTATTTATTCTCATTCTTTGCTTCCCAGTCTAAAAGTTTAGAAAATACTTAAAAGCCTTGAATTTGTCATGCAAGTGACTCTATCTCAGGACTGTTCTATGTATAGAACTGTATACCTGTGCTGTATGTGGTGAGTTGGGAAGAAACAATATTTGATTATTGGTAAGGGGAAAAATACTCTTGAAGCATTGCATAATAATTTCTGAGCATAAAAAATTACAAACTGTTGCAGTATTTATTTATTAATGTTTATTCAACAATATTTGATCTTGTTTAGTGTTACGTGTTTTATATGTTTGAAACAGCCTTTATTTTGCAATTGTCATTGCAAATGGGGAGAAGGAGAGATTTCCCCAGGAGAAGGTTTGTGTTATTTACACATAGCAATGCTTTAAAAATGCTGATTGAAAAATAATAGTACGTATAATGGGATATTATATATAAAAATGAAGTTTTCCCATGGGAATAAAGGAATTTATATCAGGAAGAGTCACAGATTCTTTACTTTCAGAATAATTCTTTCACTATTTGGGTAAGATTGTATAAATACAGCTTATCTACTTTTTGTTTATGTACACTAAAGAAATACTCATCTTTGTTTCATATTTCTTTCATTCTGTTAAAGTATCATTTCTGAATCTGATTTAACTGTGTGAGACACCTCAATGCAATATTTAATTCAGGATTGACTTTAGTAGTTTGAGCAAGAAATACAAAGCCAATTTCCGATACGATGTCTCAAAGGTACAATCCACTGTGCTAATTGCTTCTCTTCAGTCTGCGTGTTATTTGTGGATACTGCTGGCAAAACTGTTGCAGTATATATACTGTAGCAGGTGTGAGATGGAGCTGCTTCAATAGCCCACTTTTTTTGTGGCTTCTTCATGTCCTATTTCCAAGTAGAAGTTAGATTCATTTTTCATTGGTAACAGTGAATTCGGACTGTGTTTAGCACTGTTGCCCTTGGCATCACTGCCTTATTGTGCACTGTAGCTCACTCCAAAGATCCAAGCTGCTTTTGGATCAAGATTCCTTTTTGCCTCTCAGGCTTTCCATACCTTAGTACCCTATGAATACAGAGTAAATTGGAAGAAAAAATAGGAGTTTTTGAAGGGAAGATGTTGCCACAGAGGGAAGCAGAAAGGCCAGATTGGAGAAAAGTGGAGGGTTTTAGGTTTGTCTTGTAGATGTCCTTAAAAATCAGTTTTAATATATTCCAGACCAGTGTCAAAATTATCTTTAATAAGCTCCTATTTAAAAAAAGAAAATAATTCTGAGAAAACTGGTCAGAAAAGTTAAATAATTCTTTTAGAAAAACACATTTGTCATTATGTTTCTTAATGCTACAATCAAATTGTAAAAGAGAATGCTGTATGACGTGACTTTAAAGTGCTTCAAGCAAACTTCCAGGTGCAGTTATTAATGATGCTTCATTTTGGAAAGAGGAAATAGTTATAAACCTGAAGATGATAAATATTTTTAATAACAATCTGTGAGCAATTGTGAAACTACTCATGAGTGTGTGACATTCGGATTGTGTGGCATATCATTGGTATAGAAGACAGAATTGTCATAGAACATGATCTGCGTTGCTTCACAATTTGGGATTTTTCAAATGCATTTTAGCATGTTTAGGTGGTTTTTATTTCAGGGGCAACTACTACAAACAAAAACTCTAAAACCTCTAAATTTATTCTGACAAGAACTTCTAGATCAATATTTAATGCAATGACAAACTGATACGTGTGTCTGTGTGTGTGTGTGTGTAATAAATCCCTACCATTACTTTTGTCAGTTTAAAATGAAGAGGAGGGGGGAATGTTCTTGGTGAAACTGATAGTTGAATTTAATATCCAATTCTGGTTTTTTAAAGTATTTTGAAATACTAACAAGTGCAGAGGAGATACAATTGATATCAGTAACAGATGGAGAAAATATCTTACAGTGATAGGCTTAGATCAATTTCTTTGCTTCATTAAAAAAATTGCCTTCAAAGTAAGAAGCGTCAAATCTGTAAGATCTAGGACAAGCTGTTCTCAGCACTGAGGGTGGCTAGCTGTTGGCACAAACTGCCGGGAGGATGCTGAATTCCTTATCTTCATCCTTTCCAATTAGGATTAGACGCCTTTTTAAAGCATGTGTTTTAATCAAATGTAATTTAATGAGTTTATAGATGGTAAGTGGGGAAGTTGTATAATCAGCGTTACCAACAAGTTTCGTTAGTCACTTGTGTGTTTGAAAACCACTGAAAACAAGCAAGAGGATGGAATAAAAAAGAAATGTGCATACTCACATTAGTATCATTTTCCTGCTATTATAACATCTATTGAATTAAATAATTAAAGAATTAAATAATTCCTTTGGCAGTGGGGGGAGCAGTCAGGAAGAATACTGATCATCATTACCTTAAAATAAGGGTATCATTACAAATTAGTGTACATAGACTGTAAAAAATCCAGTTTGTATATTTAGGTAACCCTAATGATGGTCAGATTGTTAAAGCAGGCCATACTTCTGCAATACTTATTGCAATTTTGTGCTAATGTCATAGATACAGAATTATATGATCATATATATGGGTAGGTTGCCTTTACTATGTAGGAAAGAGCTCTGCTGTAGTTGTAGAATAACAGTGGCCAATTTTGTGGGGATAGGTCATAATGGCAGCAAAATGCATGTCATGGAGAGACTGCAGTTTGTTCTCTTTGTTGTTTGTCAACAGTTTTGGGACAGATGAGGTATTCTTTTGCACATGTTTTTCCTGGATTTAAGATAAAATTGATTTAGAAGCTCTGCGATATTTATGTAGATTTTGTGTGGCTATCTTTGTTACTGATACACATTGTCTCAAACTAGCTTTTGGTTAGTCTGTCTAAGAAAACCGTATTAATCTGTGGCAAAAGAAACTTCTGCAGTATTTACTTCTTTGCAGACTGTGATATTGTTGTTGCTGTTTGATTATAAATACAGCATTAAGTCAGTACACTAATCTTTATTTTCCTGCTTCAGATTTATATTGGGTGTGTCCTTATGCTTCACATCATATGCAATCTGCTGTTTCTCATCGTTTATTCTGTATTTATATAGACATTATAAATCACCAAAATAACATTTATTCCTGCTTGGAAAATTATCCTGGTATTTTCATTTAATTGGAGTTTGTTGTTAAGTACCTGCTGTCTGTAACTGTCCAATCTCTGCATAGGTCAAGCTTCTTTTTGGATTTTTTATACAAAAAAATAATTTAGAAAGTGCTGAAAATAATTTTCTTATTGGTGAGAAGAGAAAAACTACATTGCAGATAGATAAAAATAGTTCTGCGTGGTATTTTAAACATTATGAATGTATGCAGATATCAGAGTATTTTACGTAAAACTGTTACACCAAATATAGACATGAAGTTGTGCTTTTAAAAGCACTACGGTATTTAAAAGAGTTCACTATTACAATTAATGCTTACTGTGATTAGAATGTGATTCTTGTTCCAAAGGTCAGTCAATTAAAAAGGTCAATTCTAGGGCATGCATTAATTCCTTCATTTTGAAGGGAAGCATCTTTGTAAGTAAAGTCATTCTGTGTTGTTAAATGGTGGTAGGAATCAATCTGAAGTTCCCTTTTGACATGATCAAGTTCCTTGTCATGGTTTATCTAGGGTGAGTATTTGAGCCATTCCTGAGCATACCCTGCCTGGTCTTTGGATGTCACAATGAGAGCTCAGACAACAATGATGGCTACAACAATGTTATTTATTTTTATTCCTTTTTTCTCGTCAGGAGAAAGGTCTTTACTGTTTAATTTGTATCGTAGACCTTACAACTCTATGGCACTGTTTGCAAACAGTGATTTAAAGTGCAGTAGTGATATGATTTTGTTAGTCATCTGTGCTTAGATGGCTGGCTGGCTGTTTCTCCTAATCTTACATTCTTGATGACCATCAGAGCAAGCCCTAGTTCATGCATGTAACACAGTTTTAGCCTGAAGGAGACAGAAGTATGAAATCTCTGGCTGCCATAAAGTAGTATCACTAGAGGTATAACTGATGCAACTAAATACATCACTGCATTTTGGGAATCAGAGATTTGCACAGTGATGTTCAGTAGTAAAGTTTTCAGGGAAGAGCTACATCCATAGTCAAATGTACTCATTTCTGAGAAGTGTGAAGTCGATATAAAGGAAATAAGGCAACATGGGAAATCTATAGCAAATAATTTCATCTTACGGTATGAAACTGAACAAAGAGATTTTGTGTGTTGCGTGGTTCCGCTGCCCTGTTTCAGGGAAAGTGAGAGTCCCTGTTTCAGGGAAAGTATTGCTTTGTTTAAAGGCAAGTTATGCCAGCTGCCGTGGAGATTCCCCACTTGCACTTACCTGAGAACTGCTTTTCATCTAGAGAATACTGGATAGTATGTGATACATACTAGGGGAAAATTGAGTGAGAGGTTCTCAAGATATGCACTCTTCCACAAAATCCTGCATTTTACAGAAGGTAGTTTCTTCTGATCCATACAAAATATATTACTCACCAAGACTTTTGTCTGCTGATCCTGGTGTGCTGCTTTTACTCATGGGGGAGCTTGTAAGGAAAGAAAATTGATTCGGCATTAAATTACAAGCATCAACAAGTGAATCTAAAGAGATTAAAAGCTGCATGTGCAGCAAGAGTGCCAGTGCTTGGAAACAAGAGAGAGTATCCAAACTTGCCTGTTCTCTAATTAGGTATTGATGCATGGATCTCTTGAATGTAACTTGCACTTGAAGCACGTACTGACTGTGAGCTGTGCCTTAGAAATTTGAGAGAGCAATTACCAAGCATCCTGCAGCTGCTGCCTTCTGTCAGTTAGGGCTTTCACTTCTCAGTAAGTTTCCTTGAAAACAGCTCCTACTTCAAAAATGTTGTTGATTGGTTTATGAAATATGATACATTACGTGTGTGAGTGGTCCTCATCAATGTGTCAGCATGGTTCAAGGTCAAGGGGACCAGGCTGCTTTCTGCCGTGGCCATGTGTGAGCTGTGATTTTAGAGTCCAGATCTGCCAAGATGGCTGTGGAGTCCCAATCCATTTTCCCCGGGGGTTGAGGTATGGACTTTCGTTGCCCTATCCATTGAAAATGGGAGTACCTGATGGCTGCATGAAAATAACTGGCATTGATCCTGGGAAGATCGAATCCCACCTTCTCCAGGACTTAAGACTTTGACCCTTTCTATACTGCTGGCTTAGGCTGTACTGATAATTGCGTGGTAGTACAGAAGTGATCTTCTACATCAGTAGGACCACTTGATGTGACTCACAATCTATATTTTATAACTACTTCTGTGAGTTGTTTTTTTCTTCATTTGAGAAGATAACCTGACATAAAAGAGGCGTTTCTTTTTTCTCTGTGCCTTCTGGCTATTTTCACACTTGCATCTCTATACAGTGGTACTGCATTGGAAGAGAGATTAAAAACCCTCTTTAATCACACTTCTTGTCACCTGTTGGTGCACTTGCTCCTCACAGCAATTGCCCATCCATTATTAATCTCATGGTGCAGAAAAGGATAAAGGTCATTCCACTATTTCTAAAAGGAAATAAGAATGGCCTATTTCTAAAGGGAGCATCAATGAGTATGGAAGGGATTTGATGGGGAATATAGGGTCAGCAAGGAAAATATTCACCTTAGAAGGTGGAATGAAGTCCAAGTGAAGCATCTCACAGATACCGTCTACCATGGAGTTCTCATTATTTATTGAATTAATCTTTGCACTTTCATTAAATTTACTTTATGTGTGTTCTGAAGAAATAAGGATTTGACCAAGGTAACAGTCTGTATCAGAGCAGAGAACTAAATAGTCCTAATACTGATTAAACTGTACCGCGTATTTCTCTTTGGCCATCTGAAACCACAGATTTTTGTGGTGGACTTCAAATAGGCAGCTGCTTAAAAAAATAAGATGTAAAATGCAGCTTGTGAGATGCAAAAGATAACAGATTGGTACATAATAAGATTAACACTAAAGGAAGATAATACCAAAAAGTTAGAGGGATTTAGTTGTTGAGGACTGAGGTTTGGTTTTGGAGTTTATTGTTTTTAATTCAGTCAGAACATCTGAAAGGTATTTGAAAATTGTGGCTAATTCATCACCAGTCACAGCTGTATGAGAATTTGGTCTAGTATAGTGAAAAAGCTGGTCAGACTGCCAAGCCGAGTCAAATGTTTTAGATCCTCTGAACCTGTATTATACTGTCCCTGTAGTTAAATTGGGGAAAGTGTGTGAAACAGTGCAAGTAATTACCAGTTACATTTAAAACAGGAGGGAAAAGAAAAACACAGAAAACTGAAGCTCAGTCAACCCAAAATTCCTGGTAAAAAATATTCAGTCTGTAGATATATAGATAAAGAAGATGGGGTAGGTGTTGTCGGGACCACAGCAGGATGTGAAACCAGACTCAGAACTCTACAGTGGTTCACTGGGAGTAGGAGGGTTATTCAGTGGGAAGTAGAGACTGAGTTTTAAATAAAAAAGTTAATTTTAAAATAATAAAGGACAAAATCTAATTCACTTATTTCATGTTGGTTAATGAAAAACAAGATGCTAGATAGATTCTGTTAAATGATATGTCACATACAAAGAATATTAGGTGTCAAATGGTGCAGTTCTGCCCAGGTTTAAAAGTTAAAAAAAAAATTAATAAATATTTCTAATATTTACTTTAGTGAAATAGTAATGTTTTTTGCCAAAGTGAATTGTCCTGGTAAACTAATATCTTCAGTAATGTTCTGACTCAGATATTGCTAGGTTTTTAAACTTGGACAAATTTCGGAGGACAAGGTTAGAATTCAGTATTTTTCTCAAAGCATGGAGGAGGTGGTTAGACCTGTTATAATGCCAAACCACGGCCTTGTGTTGCAGGTTTGGAGAAATTTTTTTTTCCCCTGCAACTTTTAACTTCTAGGGGCTTCTCACAGATGTACTGGCAGTGCATGGTGTGCTATGCTAGTACCTATTAGTGGTACTGAGACTGTTTCAGATCTCTGTGCCCTATTAACATGCCTATGGCTAAGCTGATCACAACATGTATTTTCTCTTGTGATGGACTGACAGAGACCACTGGGATTTAAACACATTCCTCTGTTATGAAGAACATGTCTTGCTTCCAAGAATTGTTTGGTAATTTCATCAAGAAAATCTGTCACTGTTTGGGGGTTTTAGAGCATGGCCACCACCCTCTGTGACCCCAGCTCCTCCTTTGTTGTCCTGGTATTTTCCTGTAGTAGGACTGCAGGATGTTAAAAAGTAGCACTGCTTAATTTCTAGGAGGAGTTTAGAGACAGAAAGGGGGGTAGCCTTGTGGAAAACCACAGAAACAATCAAACGCTAAAAAACATGACCTGGTGGAGAAAAACAAATTGAAAGAAACATGTAAATTTTATTTGGAAGAGAGGATGTAGGCAGGGACACCCTGAGGCATCCTGAGGATGAGTCCTCTTAGCAAGAAATTCACACACTGGAGGATAGAAAAAGCAGTAGGACATGAGACTTCGAAGATGGCAAATGTAATGAAGCTTAGGGGAAGCTTCCTTTCTATTTGTTTGCTGTTTCTGTCTAACCTGAATTACCCCTTCCATGATTTTTGCTCAGTTACATTAAATAAAACTGTGGAATTGTTTAATAGGTACCTTGTGTTTTCTCCATTACTGGTAGTTTTAAAGAAAAGATTAAGAAAGGGCTGTATCAGGCAGAGCTGAATTTGGGTTTTCTCAGCATCCCAAGTATCTTTTAATATCTTTTACAGACTGCAGTTGCCACAAAATAGTATTTCATTCCTTTAAGCTGTGAAAGTATTTTTAAATAATTGTATAAATAAATGCATTGATTTACAAATAATAGTTACAGTTTTGTTTTAATTCTGATTTATCTGTTTCTGGATGACCTTTTTAAAATCTGCAGAACCAAAGGACTTTCAGAACAGTCCTGTAATGGTGTTAATGGGGAATATGCTGGAATGTAATATATTGCAATAATAGGGAATATGCTGCTTAGAGAAACTAAGCAGTGCAGCCCGAAGAGTGAGAATAGTTTTTTCTATCTAGCTTGTTTTTATATGCTTGCAAGGAAATAAGAGCATACAGTTGTCCTATAACATTGTTATGGGCCAATTCCAATGACATTTAACCTTCCCTTTTTTAAACTCTTTATCAGCTCAGCTTTTGAAAAACAGAAAGCTTTTCTGTATTTTGTTTATATGGACACAGGATTCAAATTTATCGGTTTCCTTCCCTTTCGTTTAATTGAAAGCTCACAGCACTTGCCCTAGTTCCTTCCAAGGCTCTGGTACAAATACTTCTTTATGCTGAAGGAACATCTGAAGTGCTGGAATCATGAACCTTTTAATCATTTAAAAAACAGAAAATTGTTTTGAGTCTTGCTTCCACTTTGGGAGAGCTGGAATTTCTGATACTACAAAAGAAGGTGCCCAAACTTGCCTACAGACGGCTGATGCCGGAAGCATCTCATGTGCTTGGTGTAACTGTGCAGACTGGCTGCCTCGCATGGGATGGCTTGCCAAACTTGCATGTGTTTCTGAGATCTTCCGTGACTCTAATCAAAGAAAACCATACCTATTAGGAGCCTACAGAAACCTCAATAACAAGTTTTACTTTGGACTAGTTCAGCCCACAGAACTAGTGTGTATTTCATTAGATGTACATGTAGAAGGTAAAATACCCTTGAAAACTAATTTGATAAAACAGTTTGTGTCCTTTTGCAGTTCAGATTGGTGATAAAGATTTTGAGAAATGATCATTGTTTGTGTAGTGTGAGGCTGTGGGGTGTAGTGTGAGGCTGTGGGGTGTAGTATAACCCTTCCTTTTTGGGCTCTCACCCCCAGAACAAAAACGCTGTGGCCATGGGACCTGTAGAGCTAAATTTGTGTCAGAACTATTTTTTTTTAACTCTGTGGCAGGAACTTTAATGCCAAATCAAGTCAATCTTAGTCATGCTTGACTTTATATAGGAGCAGAGATGTCTTTTGTTCTTCCACTGCCAGAAAAAACCCTATATCTTTCTGGGGACCGTCCCCCCTGGCTTCTTTCACGGATGGGCAGTTGTGTGTCAGTGCTTGGGCTGGATCGATCTTGTATTACTGGGTTATCTGAGAGCCAGCAGACACTGAATTTATGCTCACAAAGCCATGGCCTGTGTCTCACGCCCATTGCTTTGTTGTGGTAGTCGGCATCACAAATAAGATTTGGAGTCTCAGATATGTTTAACTGCTTTGTGCTGTGAAGTTTTGGCAATTTGAATTACT
The DNA here is from genome assembly GCA_013398055.1 of Ifrita kowaldi. NCBI lineage: Eukaryota > Metazoa > Chordata > Aves > Passeriformes > Cinclosomatidae > Ifrita > Ifrita kowaldi. Next base: position 2,368,096 of record VZRS01008986.1, on the reverse strand, counting down.
TTGTAACACAGTGAAGCTTGAAGAATCCTACTTGTAGTTCTCTCTTTATTGGCAGAGCAGTGAATTCCTGAATTTAGGAAAAGATGCATTTATTTAATGTTAGCTTTATGGTCTTTCATTCCTGTGTGACTGTCATACTTAGGTCAATAAGGCAATAAAATTGGCACTTTAAAAAAAAACCAAAACAACCCAAAACAGGGAACTGAAAGATCTTTCAGCATATTGTGGTGGAAGAAATGCATCATTATAATTTGACTGTGTGTTGCTTACTCTTTCATCAGGCTTCCACCTGGAGTATCTAAAGCTGGAGTTCTTTGTTTAGTGCTTGTTCTGGCTTGACTCAGTCTCAAGACTGGGGTCTTACATATGGTTCTAACAAAAGTAATCCTTGTCTTGTAGCTGGATGTAGAGGCTTAGGTCTGTAGTTTGGTCTGAATGTATACACTTACCATAAGCCTGGATGGTAAAAATATCCATGTAGTGAAATTCTATAGTGGTTTTCATTGTATATGCTGTTGCCTTACAGGATTTGCAGTTACTTGCATAGTCTTGTTTGGACATTTAAAAATAACAATAATTAATGAGAGATGATGTTTCTACTTCTAATGAGGCAGGAATTCATATCTGCTGTTTGGGAATGGGGGAAATCAATAAAAATCTGGAAAGCTGCAATCAAAGCAGTGAAGCCAGAAGCAAATGGATTAAAGGCCTTTTGAGTTGTGTTGGCACTTTTCCTTTTTGAGAAGGTTTTTAAACTAACAGCTTGAGCTGCATAAACTTGAAATATTTCTGAAGTGTTTGTTTATGTGAATTGTTTTCTAATGAGGTCATAGCTGTTTTCCCGGACACAGTGGTATTTCCTCTCTTGCTCTTATTTTTTATGCTGCTTTCTACATTATGCCTTGAAGACAGAACAGGCATATAAAAATCAAACATCGCTCAGGATACTTCCAGGTTTCAACTCTAGTGATTTACAATCATTTCAAATGACTCAAGGCTGGAGCTCAGTATAAGCATATGTGGAAAGAAGTACTTGAAATGCTTTAGAGTTTTAAAGGAAACCTGTATCATTGTCAAGAGTAACTCAGATGTAAAGTTTTTAGCTCCCAAAAGTTAAGAGAATTGGGGTGGGTTGAATGGAATCTGCAAATGTTGATTTTTCATTTAAATATATTTCATCTCCCATATGATATTGAACTCTAACCAAAAGAAAAATCACCTGACCATAAAATGGGCACAGTTTTAACTCTGTACTTACTATATGTAAGTAAATACTCTTTTCCTTCTGTTCTACAGAAATCAGAAACATGGAAAATTGCACTTTCTTTCCTTTGCTGTTTGCTTCAAATGCAATTAAACGTGTTGGGTTTATCTACAGTATTTGATACTGTTGTTGCTGAAATAAATAGCTTCCTGTTTGCAGAACCTGTGTTTTTTCAGACTGCTAGATTTACAGCTCCTGAAAAAAACAGGCTGGTGAACTAGATACTGCTGCACTTCAGGTGGCTGCTTTCACATATTTTGGGCTAGTGTCATAGGAGGCCAAAATTTTATTCTGAAGTGGGGAAGAGGGAGGGGGCTTATGTCATTGGGCAATATAGTGATGATACTGTGAAGTCATCATTTTCTAATGACTAATGTGGAGTTGTATAGTTGAACAAAAATTCAGAGCGTGTTTTCTGCAGTGTCTTGAGTCACAATTATTCAGCCCTGAGCCTTGGAGCTGCACAGTATCGTGGAGGAGAGGGGATCAGTTGGGCTGGCTGAACCGAGCAGGGTTTGCTGGCAATAGGTGGTGGAGGTGTGTTCATGTATGTGGGGGAACTGCAAGGTCAAATCCTCTATGAAGACCTTATGATATAAACATGATGTGTAGCTCTTCTTCATAATCTGGAACCAAGTGTCTTTGGTATAAAATAATAATAATTAATAATAATAATAATGAAGATAAGCTGATTAAATCTGCAAATGGTTTCATTGGTTTAATTAGCATCTTTTTTTTTCTTTTCTTTTTTTTGAATGTTAACAAAGCAAATGGGCAATGTTCTTCCCAAAATACTTCAAAATTTTGAGAGGCTCTTAGTTTCCCACAAAGTTTTAATATAAGTCAAGGCTCTGGTGTAGATGCAGGCATACAAGAAAGACGCATCTTATGTTTTTAAAACACTAAAGTAATCGTGTCACTATTATTACAATTGAGTTTATTTTTTTGTGGGAAGTATAGTTGTGAGCTGGCTATTACAGCTCCAGGTTGCTCGAGAAAAGAAATGTTCAGTTCTACATAACAGATCATGCAGTCACAAAATATTTGGTTTTTGATTGGACAGCTTTAGTGAAATTTATCCACCTGAGTACCAAGGCTTACAGAGAGGAAGACTACACTTCAGAGGCATCAGAAACTGTCTTCTTAAAGCAGAAAAAACATATTATTTCATGTGCTGAAATTTGAAGTAGCTTCAGGCTCATCAAGAATGAGAAATATTTAACATGTACAAAGAAATACCAGTGCTGTAGCCTTCGTCCAAGATTTTAATTACTTTTAGTTGAGACTTTTAATTATAGACAATTGCTCTGAAGGCAATTTTGAAAACAGTATTTTATTTTCTTCCACTGTTGAAACAGACAATAAAAAACACTATGTTCTTAAAATGAAAATGTATTTGAGTTCTAAAAATGAAAGAAAAATCAACTGTCTCTTTTATTTATGTTTTTGTCAGTAGCAGCATAAGCTTAACTATTTCCTGTTTAACAATATCTGTGAAATACTTCTTTTCTCTTTCTTTTTTCAGAAGTGAAGCCAACTTGCATATTTAACAGCATGGAATATTATGACGGAGACATGTTTCGGATGGATGCTTGTCGATTTTGTCGGTGCCAAGGGGGAGTCTCTATTTGTTTCTCTGCCCAGTGTGGTGAGCTGCACTGTGACAGGTACTATGTGCCAGAAGGAGAGTGCTGCCCAGTGTGTGAAGGTACAGTCTCCTTTTAATCCTGTCTGCTTTTAATTCTGCTGCTTTTTTTTATTTGCCTGTTCAATGGAAATGAGCAAACAAGGGCTTTTGTTCTTCTGAAGTCTTCAGATTCCTCCATAATTTGGTTTATTTCTACATTTTTGCTGTGCCTGAGTGTGCTGTCATGTTCTTTGCAGGACATGTCTGACCTTGACACTACTTCTTAGACATGGTCAAGTGTGCAGTGCGTTTTGGGGGGCCTTCTTGACAAAGCACATGAAAAGCTGTTTCTAATTTCTGCTCAGACGTTTAGACAGGCATCTCCAGAGCTGCAGTTGCAGCCCTGAGACAGATTTCAATTGCTTTGCAATCTGCTTCTTATTCTGTTCAGCTCAAGTAATGCACAAAACTTCTTTCCTCTACAATTATAGCCAAGCAATGGGGCAGCAATCCGACATCAATGTTTTTCTCATCTTCCTTTGCCCTGCTGGCAGCCTTGCTAGGCCTTGCTAGGCCTGCAGTCCTCCTAAAAAGGGCTCTGTGAGAAATTTCACATTGACCCTCTTGCTTATATTAGAAAGTATTGGAGGCATCTTCTGCCAGAATACAACCAGAATTCCCAGCAGAGGAAGGTAGGGGTGGTGCTGTGCACTTGGATCTTGCCTCAGTGGGGGTCAGGTTATGGCCACCCAGGTAGTCAAAAGGCCTGTGAAGCACTTTTAGTCCCTTTGTTTAAATGTGAGCATAGGAATGTCTTCTCAGTAAGTGAAATCACCTGGAAATCTGAAATCTCCTCAGAGGAGGAGAGGAATCTAGTAATTAATGTGAATTTCAAACACTTCTGTATTCCTGTAGTTCCTTGCAGGAGCAAATAAGCCAGAAGATCCATTATAGTCATGTTTTATTCCAAGCAGAGAATTAGAAAGTAAGGTACCTCATAAAAATATGTCTAAAAGAGGCAGCTGTAAGAGCTGGACCTTCTCACTCAGCACAGGATCTGGTGAAAAATGGGTTGTTTTGTTCCAAGCTACTGAAAGCTTCAGAGATTTAAACCCAAAATCTGGATAATGAAATATCGGGTGGGCAAGTTAGGAAGTAATTTTTTAAGAGTATTTATAATTTTTATTATTTTGGTGTATATTTTACATATTTAATGTAGGCTCATTTCAGGTTGATACATGGTGTTCACATGTAGACAAATTGAAGTGCAAATGCTGTAGGCTTAAGTATTCGAGAGAGATACCAATCCAAGTTTGCCCTGTGTTTAAGGCCTGGCCTAGATATTCGTTGTTGACTATAGTTGCAGGCAGGATCCTAGATTTTTGGTCTTTCATGGTACAGCTGCACCTACACTTACAAGAGCATTCATGCTGTAGGGGAGAAAAAAAAAAAAAATCGGTGCTATACTGTCATTAAATGCCAAATTGAAAAAGTCTTAGAGAAGGTATGTCTGATGTGCTGAAAGCCCCCGAGTAAGTGCAGATCCACTCCTGAAGAAATTGCTGTATGAGCTGCTGACTTTATAGAATACATAAAATCTCTTGGGTTCTTTTCCTATAATTACTACTTTTTTCACATATGTGAATATTCCAAGATTTGGCATTATGAAATCATTATGACAAGATATATAGATATATAAATAATGTATCTATATATCTGCTCTATCTGTCCTCTCTGTCATAATCAGATATGGGTGCTGATTTCCCACATTGGACTTGCAGTTCTAGATACATCCTTTATCCTCTTTGATGATTTAAATATTCAGCTACCTTATCAATAAATTGTTCTGTCATATCATCATACCACGTTGAAATTTGATTTCTCCATTTTTGCAACCTTTGAATCAGACTAGCAAGAAAACCTGATAACATTTCATTTCAGGTTTGATGAGTTGGTGTGTATTAGTCTGCAGTGGAAATATCTTCTTTAAGACAGGTCCTTAGTAAGAATAAAATGGATAATGATTTATAGAGTCCAGTCTTTGTTTTCTAGTAATGACTGTGGCTTAATGCCAAGTTACAGGGTCCTTTGTCAAATCACCTGGTGCTATTTGGCTTGCTTGTTTCTATTGTGTGTTCTTCTGAGGGATTATGGCACTAAATGAAGGAAATTTGACTTCTCAATGATTGGATACTAAGATATATGGTTGCTTTTACTAGAAATCCCCCTTGATTTAGTGGCATTCTTTGAAGTGAGCCTAGACAGCTGGCTCTATTAACATATTATAATTGTCCTGGTTCCTTTAAACACTTAAAAAAAAAAAAAAAAGTTGCTCGGATCCATTTTTTAATAACTTGGGTAAAGCTGATACCTAAATTGACAAGGTAAGTATTTTAAATGGGCAGAACATATCAGCCCACCCATTCATGCTTTTTTAGTTGTTGAAGAAGTGGCATTTTTTCTACCTGCTCTTCTTCTGTTGAGTATTTCATGACTAGTTTTCAAGGTGCTTAGTTGCTTCCTACTAATATTTACTTCATTATAGAAATATCAAGAAATATAAAGCTTTTTTTTCTCCAAGGATTCTAAAATGGCAAATAGTAAATTTGGTGTGAGTTGTATAGTACAGGCACAAGCCCTTCTTGACTTAACTCCAGGAAGAGTTCTTTCTCAAAGTTCTGTAGGCTATATCAGCATTAGGAGCTGTAATTTGCTGGACTCAGTGTACAGCTTTAAACACTACTGACCTTTTAACGGTACAAGGAACTTTGTGCTTTGAGTTGCATAGACGGCTATTGCAAATACCACAAGTCTTGAATGCCTTTTCTGTGCTTTTTCTGTATTCCTGTCAATCAGAATCCTGTACGTAAGTTAGATGATAAAATTCACTTCATTTGTTTGTGTATGATGTGATTTTTGGCTAGGTCGAAATGGTTATTTACAGATGCAAGGTCATCCTAAAACATGAAAGGTGCAAAGTTAAGAGTCAAAGAAGCATTTTAGTTTTTAATAGCCTTATTTTCACAAACATCTGGTTTAGGGCTTAATCAGAATTTTACCAAAGTTCTGAATATCGGTACAGCTCAGGATGGGGATGACGCTGAGTGCAGTTTCACTCCAAATGTTTGGAGTGTCATAAAGTGGCTTAGAATAAGACAACAGCTACTGGCACTGCTACAGGTTTTATCTACACTGAAAGTGCATTGCCGTCCTTCCAAAATGGAGTGATGAAACTTCGAAGAAATAATCCAAGTTTCATTCAGTCCTTTTTTCCTTCAGATAGGACATCTTATTTCTCCCAAGTCCTTCCAACTTAACACTCCTGGAAAATTAACTTACAATAAATCACTTGTGCTTATTTGATGTCTGCTATAAAAAGATGTTTTTGCTTGTATTTATTGCTTTTAATATATTAAATTTGCTTTAATATGTAAGTTGTAGTATTGCTTGCTTTGCAAACCTGACCTACTTACTGCTTAGTTTTGTGAGCCTGACCTTTTATTAGCCACCATGATAAATTGTATGCATTCACATTATGTATATATCTTTTTAACTATTAATATCAGTGCAAATTATCACATCTCTGGAGTACTATTATTTCTGAAGAGTAAAAGCTGCTTTTATTCCAAGTAATGGGTTAGCATATACAGACTTGCATGGAACTTGAAGAGAAATCCTATATAAAGTGTGCTCCGTAAGATTCTGTTATTTAAATACCCAGATCTTAATTTGATTGCTAGCAGGTAAGCAGGACTTGTGGCTTTCAAGGGGAAAAAACTTAAACTGGAATGAAATTGAAAACTGGCCCTGTTCAAAAAGCTTCTATATCTCCAAAACTGTGATGCAGTGTAGCTTAAGGCACTCTTCCTGTTCCAGCAACAGATGTGCCAGAGGCCCTCATCTTTGCTCATATTGTAAAATAGTGATGCGGTGCTGACACGAGTCATTCCAATGGGTCATTTAGATGTTTTCAATTTCCTTCAGAAAGCCGGTACAAAAAAAAAGAATCAATAGATCCAAGAACCATTGTGTTCTGAAGAACAAAATGGAAAAATTAGAACATTAATTAAAACACACATTCTCTTGCAATTGCTGTCATTTCAGACCCACTTTATCCAGTCAATAACCCTGCTGGCTGCTATGCCAATGGTCAGATCCAAGCTCACGGAGACCGCTGGCGAGAGGACGACTGCACGTTCTGCCAGTGCATCAATGGGGACCCGCACTGCGTGGCAACGGCCTGCGGACAGAGCTGCCTAAACCCCGTCAAGGTCCCTGGAGAGTGCTGCCCTGTGTGTGAAGGTAAGAGTGGCATTTCCCCTCATTTGGCTTTGGTCTGTCATGGCTGCTGCTTACCTGGCAATTCTCGATTTACTTTAAAATTTTGGAGGATTGAAGAAGCTGGTACAGCGTTGGCTGGTGACTGAATAAATTAGTGAGGGCAGGAAACATCAGCATGGTTTAACTACACCTGTACGTTGGCAATCCTTGGTACTCTTTTGGCACAAAGAGTATGGTAAGAGATGGTTAAGATCAGCATTATTTACTAATTTTTCTCTTTGCTTTGCTTAAACCTTATTGATAAATACAGGAGAAGTTAGAAAGTCAAAATGTTTCTCGCTTGGTTTTACTGTTAATTGAATTATTGCTGTTTTCTTCCTCATCACTGTCATTCAGGTGCAACTAAAAATCTCTTTGTACAAGATAGTTTGATATTGGACATAATTATTTCAGTGAAACTTGTAAAAAGGGATATTACCTGGGAGATAGATTCATTTTTCAAGTTTACAATTATTTTTCATTTGTTTTGGAAATACATGTATATGGTATAACTGAGATTTAACTTAACTGAGAGGTAAAATGCTTTCCCAGCCTGACAGTGGAAATATGAAGACTTGCAAACTGAGATGTTAAATAAAATATTTTGAATTGTATATGTAAATGTACACTTAGAGCTGCATTTTCCGGAGTAGGTGTTCATCAGGAAAAACACCAGATAAATTTAGAAATGGTTCATCTAGACCTAGGGCCATCTCCACAGTGCACAAAGACTTGTTGGTGCTCAGTGAGTTGCCACTTAAGTTTTTCTCATTCCATCTCTGATTAAAAAAAAAAAATATTTTTGTATATCTGCATGTGTCTCAGGGCCCTTCTTGGTTTGCAGTATCCATCCAAGTAAGCTCACTGGGATACTTACTTTTTAGGATAAATCTGAGAAGCAGAAGGATTTCTTACAGGTGCTCTTTAATTCCAGAATTCACATCACTAGGTATGAAGAAGGTGTTTGATACAGAGTGTAAAAGCTGCTGGTGAACTGTGCAGAATTGCAGTACCTGCACTGAATTAATGTCACTGTGAGGAAGCAGGTTAACTGCTGTTAATCCCCAGTGATCACCTCACGATGGATATCGCAGAGCCTGTGCTGTCACCCGTCGTTATTTAGGTGTCTGTGAGCCAGCTTGGGAAGGCAGTACAGAGAGAGAGAGAGGCTGGTGGAAGTATTTTCAACATGTTAATACACTGAGAGGATTCTTTCCCTCTAATGAGGGAGGGATAGGCAAATGTCTCTATTTTCCTCTTCCAGACTGGAGAAAATGGATGAGAGATAACGGAATTAAATTCACATAAATATATATATATTGGACTGAGCTAATTTGAAGAACTGTGGGAAGCGAACACAGGGTCAAGCGTAGGCTTTCATCCTTTGTTGCTAAAGGTTGCAACATAAACAAGCTGGTGCTTCATTAACACACCACACTAATGCCTCTGCTGTGCTCTCAGGACACAAATTAGGTCCTCTGGACTAGGTCAGGTAATTCTGTGCACTAACATGTTTTTACTTTTAGAAGATGTAGCTAGCACCAGTTTAAGTCCATAAAAGTTGTTTTGTAGTTGCTGGGTGAGTGGCGTATGGAGTGCAATCATACTTATCACACAAATGGATGAAAACTGACACAATAGAACTGTGGAATCAATATTTAAATGAGGTCCTTGTGTCATCTAAATTATGTTTTATTAAAAAATAATCTGACTTCTTATTTTTTTCTCGTGTTAGCTGTTGTATGGTGTATGCTTAATTGTAGTCATCTAGTTTTGAGTGTGTCATCTGGAAGACAGTGATACTGAATGGTATTTTGAGGAACTTCCTAAATTTTAAGCTTAAAAGCATCACATTTGCCTTGGTGGTTTTTTTTTTTCAATGGGTGATGAAATTGTGTAGGTGGTGGAACCAACAATTAGGGGAAGTGCTTCTTGTTCATGCTAGGAGGAGGCTTCAGCATACTTGGGTACCAGTGGTCAGAGAACATCTGAAAACACTTGAATTCTCTCCTCTTTTTTCCCCTCCCTCTCCCACAGCAAAAAAAAATAAAAAATTAACCAAAACAGATTATGATGATCCATTATTGCAGATTATTTAATTCCAGGAATCCAGATATGGGATTATTTCAAGGATCAAAAACCTGGACTGTTAAAACACAGCAGTGAGTTCAGATGCTAGCACCCAAGACTTAAAAAACTGAGTTTGCAAGAAGCAGCTTTGGATGATTTGATGAGAAATTGTTCAGCATGTGAGACTTAATGATTTATCTTGCAATAATATTGCACAAATTAAAAGATCCCTGAGAAATGAACCATAATGGGTACCAGCAAATCTCTTGAAGTTATGTTTTGGGGCATCAAACGAGTTCAAGGCTGTTAGGCCTCGTGATTAACAGCCGGAATAAAAATATTTAGATACAAGAGAGCAAGGTATTACCTGATTGGAAGTTTAAGACCTGTGTCTCTTTCTGAATCTGTGGACATTTTTCTTTGAAAGCACACACTAAGAAAATCCCAGAACATTAGGAAAAAATAACAATGTTAGATGTTGGCTGTCTGCATTTAACATTAAGAACGTGTATTTTAAAATTATTTTTTTAAAAAGGTAATGTTTGAACTGATAGCAGCAGGACTTGTGTGTTAGCCATAGACTTCTGGCTCGCTTCCAAGGTCAGATAGCTTCATGTGTCTTAAGCCCTAAATCTGAGATTAGTAGTGTTTCTACTTGGAGTTTAATGCGTGGGGTGGGAAACAAGTACTGTCTGCTTTCATTACAATACAGCTGTCGCTTGCTAATCCAGTAGGCAAGGGGCTTCTTTAGATTTCTGGTTTTCTCCTTATAGTAAGGCTGAACTGGAGAAGTATGCCATGAGAAGACAGTTAAAAACTTTTATCGCACAACTGATTTTTCCAAATTTTAGTTATATCATTTTAACGACAACCTAGTCCCATCTAAAACGCTATTTTGTTTCTGCCATCATCCAGCCACCTGACATCTCTATTCTCTTAATCAGGTAAGCTGCATTGATCAGTGCTCCTTCCCATTTTAAATGAGCTTCTCGCTCTTCTTCCTGAGCATTGTTTCTGTTGATGAAATTCTGCTGCTGATGCTCACTGTGTCATCCGTGACCTGCAGGGGTGGTGGGAGCAGGGGAGAATAAGGTCCTGGCTGGGAAGCTGGCTGACAAATCAAGCTCTTGATTTTAATGATTCTAGTGAAAAAGATGTGCAGTACATTTAATGGAGCTACAATTATGAAGTAAATTCCAGGCACAGTTTTTCCTGAAGAGGATTTAAAATGCATCCTTGTCAGCCATTTGATGCTTTTCTGCTTAAAACTCATTGCACTTGCATATCCACAGCTTAACCTGAATTTTGCAGTACATTGTATGAGCAGAAGCGTTGACTGTCATGTGCTCTCCAGTTTGGTTTCTCCATCCTTCTGCTTCTCTTATTTCCTACTGTTCAGGAAAGAGAAGCACAATTCTGAAGTGTGGGCAAAGGTCTGGTGTCCATGATATTATACAGTGTCATGTTTTCAACTATGCAGGTTATTAAAGGAGAAAAAGCAGTGTACTTTAGCGATATGTTCAATAAGTGGGCAAAAGTAATGTAAACTTGGCAGCTGATTTTGGAGTAGTAGTTTATTAGTGATTGTAAGAATAAGCATACCTCATTTTGCACTTCTCTTTTGAATGACTTCCAGTTCTCATTCACATCTTAACATAGAGTATATACCATAGAGAAATAACATACTTTTTGCAGGTTGGTTTAAAATTACTTTTTTTCAAAAGTTGTATTATATAATTGCACCATGAATATACTTTGCTTTTTTGCTCTTACTTGTATACTACATTTCTTAATTCAGCTGTAGGTCTTTTTACATTAACTTTCTCAATTTTTGTGAAGATAATGCAGAATGTAGGAAATCATTATTTGTATTCTAGAATCTTAACTATGTGTCAGATCTAAAGCAGGAAGAAGCATACCTGCTGAAAACCCCCTACTATCTCAGTCAATTTAGTTGATGGACCAATTCACGCCCATATTTCTATTTAGAAATAAGTATTAGATAAAGAATAATAAGGAAGACACTTTATATGCTTATCACTGTTTTTAAGCATGCATTTATTTCTCATCGGACTTCTATTTACATTTGAAAGAGAACCCACTTGCCAGCAGCCAGCTTCAATTTTGTGACCTTACTTTATGCGTGTCATATATAGGCTCTTTAATATGCAAACCAAAACATTTAGTCAAAGATATTTCTATAGTATATTTTGGTTTGAGTGTTGAGTGATTTGTGGGGCATGAAACTGATGAGAAAATTCTAGTCAAAGCTGTTTGTGGACCTGGCCTGTCTGTGGCTCATTCAGAGTAAAAGGTTATTAGTATCAGTCAATGCTGACTCTTACCCTCTGTCTTTGATCTAAATGCTGCTGTACCTGCAGTTCTGCAAATTCAGTTATTTGTTGGCCGGTTTATAATCAGTTGCAATAAAGGCCATTATTTGTTCCCCTAGATAAGTTTACATTCCAGCAGCTTCATAAGGATAAATTTTTTCTTGGATTGCACTTGCAAAAAACTTTTGCAGCCAGAGATCCCATATGACATACTAGAAATTCTGTGTACAAAGGTTCTCAAAATATGAGCACTGTATGGCAGCACACAAATGTATTCAGCCTTTGAATATGGTAAATTTAGCGCAAACTGGAACATTCCCATTCCCTCATGAAGAAAATCCTGTTGTTCTTACTACTGCAGTGAGGAAACCAGAGTGTGAGGATTGTAGATACTGAAGTTACGTAACAGTAGGTGTTCATACATTTCTAAATTAGAGGCCAGGAAGTAGCAATTGTGATATTTCTGTTACCATACAGAGTTGATTTGTATCTGTTCTCCACAGTAAACCCTTTTTAATTCCTCCTAACATGCTGCTGTATGTGTATCCATAGTGTATATCCTGTATGTGTGCTATGCGATACACGTTCCCATGTTGATTGGATGCCCAGATTGGTTTGATTTTTGTCTCAACATCGTTTGACCAGAGGTATGTGGGGGAGGGGCTGCACATGTGCCACTTGCAGGAGGCAGCTAGGAGAAGATGGAGGAAAGCCCTGTCTCTAGGGAGGCTTTGCTTGACAGCCATTTCCGTCTCACATGGAATAAGCAGTCAGTAGGAGACCACCAAGGATTCTGTGTCCTCCTGAGAGGTTCTTCAATCGGGTGGCAAAAGGTCTCCACCAGTGGAACGTTCAACTGGGCCAGTGGTCTCCTGCAAGTGAGCAGACCTTGGGAGGAGGTGAGGGGTATAAAAGTAACTGCGTCATGAGCTGCTGGGCTCTTTTTTGCCCTTGCTCTTTTCGCTTGTGCTCACTCGCTCGCTCTCCCTCTTGCTGCCTGGACACTTGTTGACCACCTCCTGTGTCCTGTCCTACCACTTCCATCTTCCTCACCCACTCCAGCCATCTCCTGTCCTGCCTCCCTGCGTTCCTGCCCGGGTTCCTGCCTGAGCCACCTGCTTCCAACCCTGCGACACTGATCCAGCCCATCACCGCGATCCACGCCATGACCCTGTCCAGGGTTCTGGACCTCCTGCCCAATCCCCACTCCCCTTGTGTCCGGCCGCCTGTCGCCGCAGGAGCTGTGCCTGTGGAGCTGCCAGTCTCTGAGAGCTGTGCAGGCTCCTCAGCAGGCAGCGTGCACACACCCCCTGCCTCTTGCATGTCAATGGCACACTCCAAAGTTCTGGTGGTAATGTCTGCTTTTCCTCTCTGTCTCCCCTCTCTCCCTGCTGCCCTCCACCCCCATTCTTTTTGCTTCTTCTTCCTCCTTTTCTGTCTTTCCTATTCTTCTTTAATAGGGCAGCGCCCTTTTCATTACCACTAAACAGTTCTCAGATACAGTATTTGCCTCGTTTGGCTTAATTCTGTCCCAGATTGTATGTTTGAAAAGAACCCCCACAGTTTCCCCTTAGTGGAACACAACGTGCTTGGAGGACATCCTTCATGAGTCCTGAACCAGACTGTTAAATAGCAGCTTTCCAGGAGAAGTTTGGTGATTAAGGGGAAAGAACATGTTGAACATGGATTAACAGGGCCTTGAGAAGGCAAACACCATACTGAAATTAAGATCAAGAGGAGAATTCGCAAGACCTGAAATAATCCTTTTTGCTCTCTTTCCTGTGGGTGGGTATGTCCCTGGATGACATAGTAGGTAGTTGGTTCTTTTCTGTACATTGCTCCTCTGATAAAGATGGAAGCTGGAAAGTGCTGGAGAGCTATAAGCACAGTCCAAAATTTGCAAAACACATCCTAGGAGGACAGACTGAATAAATTGGATTGGTTCATGTTAAAATAAAATTACGGAGTCAGAATGTGAACATAGCAGTCCTCAATTGCCTAAAAGGTTGTTGAAAAGAAAAAGATAAGACAAAAAAAATGGAATTGGATTACAAAAGAGAAAGATGGGGTTTAGAGGAAGGCAGAAAGTTGTTGAGGAAAACAAAATTCCTTCTGTGGCATGTTGTGACTAAGATTATCTTTTTGATGCGTTCTGGGCACAGCAGTTGTATTTTCAGCCTCAGTGCAAAGAGACTTGCTCAGGAAATTGCTTACATAACTGAAGGCAGTAATGGTAATTCACGTGTAGCTTTCAGTGTTTATGCAAGTGATGGCTGTAGCTTACCAGTATAGTAGCCCAATATATAGCTGGGGGCTTCTGGGGGAGTGTGTGGGGGGTTTTTTAAACTAAACATCAAGGTGCTCAGAACCCTTTTGGCAGGACATCTTGATACAATATGTCCATCTTGAGTCACTTCTTGCCAGTTACCTGACAGACAAAAGCCCATGGGCTGTGCATGAGACCTATCTAAAAACCCAATGTATGAAGCAGGGGACTGGCTGTTCTGAGGAGGCTGTTTCCACAGGGAGAAAGGCAGAAAGGCTTTCCACAGAAAAGGCATGGAGACAGAGGCATATTGAGACAGAACAGTGTGGAGAGGAAGACCTTCCTTCCTCCTTGACCTGTCCCCAAACTCAAGCTCTTCAGCTGACACAGCTTTTCAAGTCATGCACCTTCTTTATCTGGTGAGAGCTGGGAAAAGCAGGCCCATTCCCTTCTGTGGATCCAGCACAAAGAATTAGTTTTAAGCTTCTGATGGATGCTTCTATATAGCTTCTATATCTCCTGTAATGATATTGGCCCTCTGGGATTTGACTTTATTTAATGTTATCTATTTATCTATTTAGTTTGTTTTCTAGGCTTCTCTTCATTAAGAGCCAAGGCTTAGGCAATCATACTGGCCTTCTGTGCTTTCCCCATGGTTTTAGAGCCAATGGCTTATTTTTGCAGCACAAGGAAGTCTCAAAGTGATCACATTTCTTCAGATTAAAACAGGCAGCTAGGCAGAGGGGAGAAAGTGGTTTTTCAAGTGCCATAAGGGACTGCAAAATTTTGGTATGTACTTACACTTCTTTTGGCTCAGACCAACTCTTCATGGGGGCTGGTCTGGGTTCTTGTTCCATTGAAGCCAGCCAGATCCATTGGCAATCAGCTGCAGTTAGTACTGCTGCTTACAAAGCTGCCTGCTTCTTGCTGGGCTGGCAACTTTGCTTTCTAAGTAACATTACTGTGGTTTAAACAGCAATTCCATTTTTAATGAATTTTACCAAAAAAAAGAGGGAATATAGCATATGAATATATAATAGCAAGTGAATAATACTAAACAAGCTACAGGAAATAACTGTTTCCCTCAGGCCATCTGCATCTGTAGACAGCCATCCACAAATTAGAATAATAGCTGTGTTCACGGGAAGTAAGTATGGGTTAGGATAGTATGAAAATACCTATTTTTTTTTTTTAACAAGGTAATAAATACAAGTGTTCAGTGCTGGCATTGATGCCAAAAATGTCCCTTAGGAAAGTCTGTGGTCGCTTCTATTCCCTTGCATCTCTCAGAGGCTCAGGCTATTCATAGGGAAAGCTGATACACAGTAATTGGTTATCTCACAGCACGTCCTTCTGCAAGAGAGCCCTCAGGTACAGGTGGCAGGGTGCCAGCATAAGCTGTGAATGAGAAATTAAGTGTTAAACAAAATCCCCTCAGAGGATTTTCATGAATAAGACCCACAGTACTTTGCTGTCATTATGGCTGACACTTTATCTTCACAAAAAGAAATTAACATTTTCATCAATAAAGGAATCTAAACTCTAGCTGAGATGTAATTCAGTTCAGTTCCTTTAGCGTGTCTAGCACTTCATTAAGTAAAAACAGGCAGCAGAGTCCAGTGAAAAGAAATTTGATTCATTCAGGATGAAGTCAGTGGTAGCAAGCAGTGTTCACTGACACGGGGTGTGGGCCCAGAGTCCTCCTTAGAGCATGAAGTGTAAGTTATTGTTCGGCAGCAGCGCTGGAGCTCCCGACCAGCCCTTTCATCAAAGTCAATTAAGGGATGCAAACGCCACGCTGCAGAGAATTGGGCTTATGTTTGCCAGATCATGATTTAGAATACTGGTTCTAGAGAGGCAGCTGAGCCTGTTGAACCACCGTATGATGAAACCTGCTGCCAGTGCCAGCCAGTGAAATTCAGGAAGTCTATACAAGTATGAAATAACGTTTTCATGGTTTTCAATGATGCATCATTGAATTCAGTGGAAGACTGCTGAGAGGATAAATAACCAAAGAATCCTAATGAATACATGTCAGAGGATGTCTAACTTATAAAAACCTCATGGATCCTCCTAATTTTTTTCAGCACCTCTGGCTTTCATAGATTTACCCCAGATATACACTAATTTAGTGTTTATCTTCACCTAGTAAAAATAAGTGAATGGCCTTCTTAATGTATTTGGACATTTCTTGATTGACTTAATTGATTCTGGTTTAACAAGGTCATCGTTTCTTAGTGTCATTCCACCTAAAATTGTCAAAAAAAGTTCTTAACAGAATAGAAGTTCGTTTGAAGAGTATACATGCCTGTTCAACCAGAAACTGTTAGAATTGATTATGACAGACAAAAGGTTTTAACTTTACATTTTGGGAGTAGAAAGTGTGTATTTTGATTGCATCACTGCATGAAAGACATACATATCGCCCCACACATGCACCTTTCGTGCATAGAAGGGTTCTTCACTCTGCAGCAATAAATAGTCTTTGATTATAATAGTTACTTTCAAAGAAAAAATACGTATTTCAGTAGTTTCATGTTGGCGGCATGAATAAAATTTGAGACAAAAGGCTGCCAAACTGCACTGTGTGTTTGGAGGTATTAATGAATGTATTTTCAGTTACTTGTGACATTAGAAAATTATATAATCTAAGTCCTTGCATACATTTTATAAATTGTTATGTGGTGCCGAATTGTTGGACCCTGATAGCCAACACAGCTAAATTCTGGGAAAAAATTTCCTGTGAGGCATTAAGTATTTCAAACCCAGGAAGGAAATTCTTTAGCCCAGGACTCAGGACTGATATTTTTCATGTAATGAATTGGAGGGGCGGGGAAGGCTGGAATGCGAACTATGAGGATGGAAAACATTTAGTCACTCTTGGAATGATATGAATGTTTTTACAGGAAGCTTAAGTAAACACACATGCTGCTGCTTAGTAGGCTGCAGTTAACTTTTTTGGACAGTGGACAAAATTTAAACAAGTATGCAGGCTCGAATGAAAGCCTGTTGAGCAGCACACCCTTCAGGCCCAGTTCTGAGCCAGTTATCACTTAAAGCATTAGGTAAAAAGTTAGAATACTATTTGGTTACAGGGATTTTTTTCTGTGTACTTTTTAAGGTAAATGCTTGAATGCTCTGATTTTGAATTTCTTTTAAGTTAGTTGATGCTGGTTTCATAGGATCAAAATATCTAACTTCTTTTAAAGGTGCAGTTTGTGTTATCAAATACTACAGAAGAGGGAGCTATTTCACTTTCCCCAAACATGGGCACGTTCTTTATTATTCACATTGGAGATCTTTCTCCCTTTTTATAATATGATTTTTATTCATTTTTTTTATTTCTTTCCCCTAGAAGAGGATTTCATTTCGTGAAAACAAATGAGATGTTGGACATCTTAGAATTCTATTCTGTTGAGCTTATTCAGAAGAAATACCTGCAGAGTAAAAAGCTTAGAGTACAATAGTTACTTCCCTATTTACGACCAATTTTGTAAAATCATGAAGTAGGTATTTCCCTCACATGGTATTGCCAAAAGTATGAAACAAAACCATTTTGGAGTTAAAATATTGCATTCCAAGTGAAACAAAGCAAAGAGATTGTTTTTCATGTAATAATAATAGTAATAAAAATACGTTGCCAGGAGGTGAAGCATGCATAATATATTAACTTAAAGGACAACAAAAAAATAAGACTGATTAAAGCTGGTTGTGGCTGTTACTAAATAACTCTTAACAGAGAATTGCTCTTACAAACACCTGGAAGAAATTTTGCTTCCTGAATAAAAAAGGTAGGTTTTAAGTCATGAAGTAGATTCAGAGAGATAGTGTTTGACAAACATGTACTTATTTTGCGAAAGGAAGGTAATCAGTACTTGGCAAAAGCATACAGAAATCATCAGAAATTGAAATGTTTGTCTTTTGATTTCACTTCCTTGATTAGGATTCAACAAGTATATTGCTGCTTTCCCTGGAAATGTCCCGAGTTTATATGAAAGTGAAATTCAGGCAGTCGTGCAAGTTAGAAAGGGCCACCAGAGATTTTTCAGGTCCTATCTCCTGCTCAAAGCAGGTCCAGTGACAGAAGCATGTCCGGGCCTTGTCCCAGTTGAATTTTGAGTATTTTGAAGAATAGAGATCGCACAAGTCTCCATGACCATGTTGTAGTTTGACGACCCACATGGTTTAAAAGAAAGATCAAAACAGCTTTTATCAAGTTGCAGTTTCCTGTTTCATGCTTGTTTGTTGTCTCTCATCCTAGCCTGGAGCTATCTCCAAGGTTAGCCAGGCCTTCTCATCTTTGTACCTTCTGGTTAAGGAGCGGTAGACAGCAGTAGGATGCCTCCTGACCCTCCTTCCCCATGCTGAGCAAGCTTTGTCTCTCAGCCTGTCCTTGTATGCCACCTCTCCAGCCCCTGGCCAGCTCAGTGGCCAGCCTTGTGACGTGCTTGCTCAGGTGTGTCCGTGTTTCTCTTCTGTGGAGGAGCCCAAAGCTGGACACTATTCTGGCTGTAGGCTTCCAGGTGCTAACTGGAGGGCAACCATCGCTTCCTTGCACCTGCAGACTCTGCTTCTGCTGGTGCAGGTCCCTCTTGTCCTTCACACAAACCAAAACTGAACTCTTGGTTCTCTCATAATATATTTGGGTAGTTAAGTGCAATCCCACTTTGCTTTCTGATACAAACTATGGCCAGAGTTCACATTTTGAACAACTAAGAATATGACTATGAAGGTGGGTATAATTTTTCATTCTGGTTCCACACTCAAGAAGGATTCTATTTAGTTAGTTGGTCTTTTATATAATTTATATAATTATGATGACATCTTCAGTGAATGTTTTGTTTTTAACATGCAGGTAAACAGTAGAAGTCAACAAGATTGCAATAAATTGTCCCCGATTTTTTTTCTTTGGTTTTATTTGTTTTCCAAGGCTTCAGCAGTCAGTGGTATATTTCAGTTTCCTTTCTCTTGTTTTCTTTGGGTTTTTTTTAATAATTGATCAAATCGTGTATATAATAAAATTCGAATCCTGAGAAACAAATTTTCCCTTTTCTCACTGAAACATGGGTGCCTCAATTTCTCTCCGTGTCTGAACACTTGAGCAGTATCTTAGGACCTCAATACTCATCAAAGTATAACAAATATAAGGCACAGTACCAGACCAGATTGACCATCCTGTGTTCTTGTGTGTGTATTTATAGTAGTTCACATTGTTAACAGAAGAAAATATCTGCTCTGTGATATGTGATACAAGCTGTGTCACATCACTCTGGAGAAGAGGGAGGTCTCAGAAATCAAAAAAGAGGGGCGTAGAGATTGGTTTTGCTCATATTACAAAAGTATTCTAGATTGGAAAAAATCAGTGAAAATACTATTCCACCTGGACACTGGAATAGCACCTGGATAACTTATTTTCCTTTTTTTTTTTTTTGACAACCACTTTTTGTGTTGGTATTGTTAATGTAGGTCGTTAAGGACAAAGCCAACTCCAGGCATTATTTGAATGTCACCATCTTCCCTTCTTTCGCCGTAAATGCAGTTTAATTTCAAGCTGGAATGAATGAGATTCAGGGTTTGATCTCATATTGCTGTATTTTTCAGTGAACTAGTCAGACTAAAGGTCCACCAGCAGCTGAAATAGCTGCTGTGGCTTTTAAAATCATTGAAGTTGTTTTTAAGTAAATGTCATTGCAAAAAATTAATTCAAATATTTTTATCAACCTCACAGCAGGCAAATTAATAACCTGCACTAAAATTCAGCAGAGAAAGTATCAGGATCAGAGAGAATATACGAAAACATGGTGTTCTAATAGGAATCTGCATTTAACTTTATGTATAAGCACTTGACATCAGCAAAATCTGTGCTCCATTAAATAATCCATTGTTTTCATCCAGACTCTCTTCAATCCCCTCCTCTTTATTTTCTTCTCTCTTTCTTTCTACGGTACAGTTGTATTGTTGGTAAAGCACACAGGCAGAAACAGCACCCGTTTTTCCCACCCATTGTCTGTGCATTTGTGCACTGGATCTTTCTTCAGGCGTTTCTACCAAGGGCAGCAGTGAAAGCCCAGTTCAGATTGTGTGGTGGTACATGCTTTTTCAAGCTTAGCTACCGCTTGCCTATTCAAATAGCCAGAAGTCTGGCAGAGCAGATCTGGCTTTATTTGTTGAGTCTTGTCTAGTGAAGTGAAAAGGCCTGAATTTATTTTTTTTTTCCTGGCTGCATTTTTGCACATGTGGGGGTAGGGAATGAAATTATTTCTTTTGTCCTCTGCTTGCAGCTCATTGAGAAGCAGGCATGCATATAAAATTACTGTATCTCGGGGCTTACCTTTAGGGAGAGGAGGGAGAAAGAAACAGATTTGTAAGCTTGATTGGAAACACTGAAGATGCTGAAAGCGGGCCCAAGAGTGGAAGGTAACAGAATAATAAAACACAATGAACAGAGGACAAACAAAAACTTCTCTAATTATTATAACAACAGTTTAATTTCATCCCTTGTAAGAAATACTATATTACTGCATGTATTAAAGGCACAAAGGTTGTGTCAATGTGCCCAAGAGAAGGGAGCATCAAAACACAGAGGTTTAGTTTTGGAAAGTCACAAAAAAGTTATATAACAAATACATATATATAATTATGAATATTTATGCTGGTTTTCCTAGATATTAACTTATACCTTAGATTAAAGGGAAGTTATCTTGAAGGGTGGACTTTAGTGATGGGGAGTAAAACACAATCCTCTTTCTCTCTAGGTTTAGTTTACACCTGAGTGGATCAATGAATACTAACTAACCTGCATCTCAACTTTCAACAAGGTCTTGTAGGCCTTTTGTATCAACATGTTTTACCTCACATGCTGCAGTCAGATGGTAACGCTGCAGTCTCCTTCAGTTCTCTGGCTTGTGCTACTGTCAGTGAACTTTCCTCTGGGCAGCAGTAATGATTCATATGATTTGTAGTTGTTTTAACTACCTGTGAGTACAAGCATTGCTGTGGCCTTTTTGTCATTTGAAGTGTAGGGTTTGTGGTGGCTGACCAGTAACCTGAATGTAGCTTCAGGGTAGCTCTTGCATTCTGGTCTTTTGCGTGTTTAGGATATTTTAGTTAGAGAATGGAATGATGCTGAAAATCAGTTTGGTTGCAAAACTAGTTTATGTACTCAGAGGCCTAAACAGCCAGGTTTAATTAATGGAATGTATCATGTTATTGACATGTATTGGTATATAGCAATATCTTCATGATTCCTAAACTAATGGTTTGGTGAAGTTGCAAATGTTAAGTATTAGACATGAATGTGATTTAGTCAGATACTTTACTGAATGAATTTGAAAACAACTACAAAGATTTCATTTAGACTAAAAGAAGTCTGCTTTGGAAATCCACCAATTTTAAAATATTTTGCACATTATGGCTAGTCTTCTACACTACATGTCCAAAATCAGAGCTGTGAGATGAAGAATTGACGGAAACCCATCCTTTGACCTCCAACCTAGTAATTTATATTAAATCCCTACCAAAGGAAAAATTTTAATTTAAATAAGAAGATATTTGAGGGATCTAGAGAGAAATGATGCCATTATACAAATTTCCAGTTTGTGTATGAAAAAAGCTGTTGGTGCTGTTCTATATATTTTTAAAAGGTATTGCTACTTTCCTACTAGAAATTATACAAGCAACAGAATTTGAATGTTACTCGGCAAGTACATAATCTGAAAAATGACCTCTGAGATAAGTTTGAAGTTATCTAACTTAATTGTAGTGTCTTTAATGCAGCTTTTTCATTCCAAACTCTAGTTAGCTGACCTAATTTTAAAAGGATTGAAAATGTTCATCAGATGTATAAACTGTTGTGCTGGGAAGAGCAGGGCTGGAGAGAAGCCATAAAAGCTGAAAATTGTGAAAGACAATGAAAACAGAAAAGTTCATTCTTGTAATAGGATAATTTTCAGTTGACTGGAAGGCATGGGTGCAAAAGCTGCCTGCTGGAATGGAGCCAACAGGCACAGAAATTTTGTTTAACAGTGTATATTTCTAACAATCTACATTGAGTAATATTTTACCCTTACTCTGAAAACAAAGACTAGCTGCCTGTAGGTAATAATGGCAAAATCTGTGGTCTGAGAATGAAAGATGACAAGATGTGGCCACCTCCAGTCCATATAATTTCTCCAGATTTTCACAATTTATCAATTTAAGTGTGAAAGTCTTTTTAAATTTAATTTCCTATAAATCTTCATTTCTTGAGATGGAGAAACAGAATGCACTTAAACAGTTGAAGCACTGAAATGAAAGCTCACAGTTCTTTAAGTCATGCAATTTTTGTGTCCTGAATATTTTGTAGAATGTTAATAATGCTCATAAACTATGAATTCATTGGTTCTTCAGTGCCTGAGTTCTATGAAGAACACAAGATAGACAAAATTAGTCTCAGAGAGCAAAAAATTATTCAAGAAAAGACAGTTATTGCTTTTCTTCTGTATCCTGTTTTATGATAGTCATTTTGAGGTTTCTTGTTGTTTCCATAAGTTTCTGGTTTTTGTTTTATTCTAACAACTTCCTATACTAGCCCACGGTGATATTTCTGTCTACCCTATGTATCAAAACAATTTTCATATTCCAGCATATTTAAATAGTGTCCAAAAGTAAGTATTATACTGTCGATAAATAACCTCTAATTGGCAGTGATCTCCTCAACTTCAGAAAGCATAATCTGGGACTGCACAGTGTATACTGTAAGAAGTGATATTTTCAATGAATAGACATGTTAAATGCTTTCCAGACATCTTTCACATGCAGTGCATCCTACATTCCCGTTTGGTATTCAGAGTCTCTTCTGCTATAAATTTCAGTAGAGGTGATGTTATTCACACAGAGAGAGATTTGACCACTGAGTTACGTGTTCGTTGTGCAGCTCGGTAGTATCAATCAATTCAGCTTTAGAGAAACTCTGTTCGGTTTCTAAAGCAAAAATATCGTCATGAAGTTTTGATGAAACACTTTTGGAGAAAAGTGGACAAAATAAATATTTTGCACTCAGTTTCAAACTGCATGTTCAGGAAAGCTGATTTCATAGTGAATAAGAAAAAAGGTGGTATCTTTTTTCTGTTTCAATACTTCAAAAATTTTCTGCAGCTTCATATTGTTTTTGTTGAGTGTACATCACTTTGAAACAAAGTCTGTTTCTCAAATTGTTTCTAAGGTACCAAGAATATTCATCAGAAACTAAAGTAATTAAAATTACTCTCTTTGCTATTACATTGCATATGGTTTTTTGTGAACTTACTTAAAATATTCAAGAATCTCTTATTCTTTTTTCTTATCCCCAGAGCCAACGTATATCACAATAGGTCCACCCACCTGTGAGGTTTTGGTGAACTGCACTTTGACCGAAAAAGACTGTATCTATAGCTTCAAACTGGACCAAAATGGTTGTCGCATTTGTCAGTGCAAAACTAGTGAGTATGCAAAACTACAGTGGCTTCTACCTTTTATACCAAGCTGTATGTGAAAATGGTAGTATGCTGGTTTTTCCCATTTGTGGTGTTGATTATATGTTGTGTTAGTATATGTGTGCTTTATAGCTGTTCATCTCCAAAGAATTAGTTCCTGATTTCTGACACTGCTTGCTTGCTTAAAATGTGTTTGGAGGAAAACATACAGTGTTTGACTTGAGGTAAAAATTTAACAGCTGACTAGAAAAGGTAATAATTTGGGATCTAATATTCATATAGACTTTGAGAAGTCTTATCAGAATTCCGCATTTCATTTTCCTCTGTTTAAAGAATTCTAAGAGCATCTAGGTTTCTGCACTTCAAAAACTCCTATTGCTAAACAGCCTATTTTCAACTTAGCTTTTTTCGTCAAAATTTAGATTTTTGAGGATAAATGTTTGAAAATTATATGCTTGGGAGTGCGTGATTGTATATATACGAGTATATCCATATTTATATTTCTTTCTAGAACATATTCTTTTATTTATTTATATACATAAATAATATTTTAGTTAGTATTTATGCAGGCTTTAACATCTATTTCTTCCCAAAGGAAAAACAATGTGCCTTGTGAGAACTTTGTGTGTATCGAGAAAAACGTATTTTCTATATGTGTTTCCTTAAGATTTCAGTGTTTACAGATGAAATGTAAAGGAGCGGTTTTTGGAGTTGGCCAACAAAGGACACCTGTGGAGTGCTAGTCTCAGCTGCAGGACGCATCTCTGTGGCTGCCAACCCAACCCAGGAGTGGGTTTAAACTCTCTTTATAATGTTATTGTTGTTTTTCAGCTTTCTTGAAGCCTCTAAGGCTTTCACAACTAAAGTATTACTCCATTCCTCCTCTTTCGGTTTCAGTCCACTCATGCTTAGCCACTTTCTAAACCAATATGACTATTGTAGGGGTCCCAAGTAGAAATGGTTAAAATAAAATTCTTAATTAGTACAAACTAAAGAGTTTTAGGAATGGATTGGTGTTGGAGAGGACATCTTAACAAAAGTAAATATATGGCGAGCCGTAACATTATCATGGCAATACAGAAATAATACCTTTGATTCCAAGTTGTACTCGTGGAAGGATTAGGTTAGGTTTTTCTTAGGTTACAGCCAAGCTATTGCATGCTTGCCTTACTTTGTTCTTCCTAAGGAAAACGTTAGAAATGTTAATGCTTTTAGCATTGTAATTTGATTTTCCTTTTCCTTCTCCTTCTGTTATTATTAAACTGACTGGGGAGTTTGACACAAATGAGAAGATGGACATACTTGGCAAATTTCATCATCTATGCCTGTGCATGAAAGTCTTTCCCTCCAGTCTGGTGCACTGGAGACACACTACTCCAAAGGATGATTTCTTTTGTCCTAGGTTACCAAATTGCATATGGACACGAACCACGTCTCAGGATGTTCTTGCTTAGAGTATTTCTGATTAAATAGTGCATGAGAACCTATTCAGGGGAATTTTTGTCTTGCCATATTTGCTTGAAATTATCTTCATTTTACAGTAGCAAACTGTCTGGAGCAAATTTAATAGTATCATTTGTCATCTTTTGTTTTTTCCGTTAAATAATGTGACTAGTAGATTGCTTAAAAATCTCAGTCATTTAGAAAGAGGAGACCTTTATTTTCTAAGGAAGTGAAGAAAAATAACAGCTTGGAAATAATCATTTGGTGGTTATCAATCAAAATGACAGAAATTGAATTTTTCTGTCAAGTAATGTCTCTCACTTGCAAGGCTCTGCTCTGGACAAATGAGTGTGTGAGAAATGAGAGGAGTCTTAGGTCAAATATGCTGAAAATGTACTGTGCTAGCTCTCTGTGTTTTGAGATCCTGTGTACTTTGAAGTCTAAGCCAGTTCGGTTGCATCTTGGTTCTCTTAGGGACATCAGAACATGTATTATCTTTAGCTTATATAAAATCATGTGGACTTTTGGGAACATCACTGTCTTTGTACTGCGTCTACTTGTTTTTTGCTGGTCTAAGCTGCTTGACAAAGTCGAATTTAAGTGCCTCAGTAAGAAAGCCCCCATGCCCACACTACCATTTGAAGTCATTTTATCCTAATTCTACTAACTTATTTCCAATAAAGTTTCCTTTTTCGTTAATTTCTCTTTAGATATCTCTGCTGAAGGTTTGTTATACTTCAGTTATTTCAACCAAAATAAAAGCAAAATGACAAAGTAGAAGAACATAGAGTGAAGGTGTAATTTGTTCTTCATTATAATCTTCATTTACATTCATGTAGCCAGAAATGAGCACAAGTTTATTTGGAATGATTATGTAAGTACAGTATAATGAAACTTGTTTGGTGCTTTATTGTAATTTAGCTTCAAGTCTATCCAGCCTGGTTCAAGCCAGCTACAGAATGAGAAGGAAGAAAGAAGCAAATCAAAACATTTCTAGAATGTGATTTTAATAGAAGTAGTTTATTTTGTCTTTTATCCTTCTTTCTGTTTCTGCAGTGAACACAAAAACATGCTGTAGCAACATGCAGTGAAAAAATGCACTCTGTAAAGTAAACTAAAATAGTTTTCTAAAGTTGCAGAGCCAGACCATAGTTGTAAGAGAAAAAAAAACACACTGAGCAAAGAGTGAACATAGACAGATATGGGAAGAAAGTTCAGTAACTACACATGGAACCACAAATGATGAGGGAGAAAGAATAATCATACTGACCAGAAGCATCTAGAATCCAAAGCAGCACTACATGGCAACAAAAGGTAAAAAGTATAATCCAGAACCTAGGAAGAACCACTGCAGAATACCAAGAATAAAACAAGTAGGAAAAACATGAAAGGCATTACACAGAAAAAAAAAAAAAAGATGGTATAAGATGATACAAGAGCAAAACACAAACAGAAAAAAGTAAAAAAGAAAAAAACTGTAGTGTGCAGTGGTTGCTCTTGTGTTTGGAGTTTCTAGGCCTTTACTTTCATAGGAAGAACTGGAGTGGAATGAAGTCTTTAGGAAGTCTTTACGAAGACAAATACATTCAGAGGAGTTTTCGTGGAAGACCAGTGATCCACTGTTTGTGAGGCAGGACTCCTGTTGCCCCAAGGAAGACTAACGGGCATATTAAATAATGCCTGCTGATTGCAGTAAAATAGGATTTAAAATCTGATTGGTAGCTGCTGCTGCACACAAAGTCATTCTTCAGCAAGCGTCTTCAGTGCAGGCCTTGTCTGTTCCCTGGATTAGTTTTCACGGAAAAGAAAAACCCTTTAAAATCTCTCCTGCGACTGAGACTAGTGTTTTACCCCAAATGAATTGAACATGTAGTACTCTTCAGGATATAACTGTGAGCATGTATGACTTTAATATTTTTTTAATCTTTCAAATCTTACTAAAATGGAATTAAATTAGAGTGTTGCTGTCAGTTTTAAAAATTGTTTGTGTCATTTAGAAAGCTTACCTTTGCAGTTCCAAAATGCAACTGTTATCCAGTTTCATTGATGTCAGACTCCTTATGGTGACATGCCATTGTAGAAGACTGAGATGAGTCATTTCCCCTGCATATTATAATTCATCACCTTCCACTTCATGTCGTGGTCTCTTTTGTCTTGTCAAAGCAAGTCATGCAATCACTGTTCAAAAATAAGAAATCTTGGTATATTACGTGTTTGCACAGTTCTCTCAACATGAAACCACCTTCTCTTCAAAACACATTCTGTGGATGCACACAGAAATAATTTTGAAAATATTGATACCTTTTCCTTTAAAGAGAAGAACACGTTTTCTACCATGGAGTTAAAAGGAGGCACTATCATTCAGTCTATACTAGCGCACAGTGGAAGCATGGTCCTCAATATTCTGGCAAAAGTCACACCATCCCCCTTTATAGCTGATGAAGCAGAGTGAAATTCCAGCGTGGACTTTGGGTTTGACAATGTGGGTCTTCATTTAGTTGCGTAGGCATTCAAAGGCAGGATTGGTGGGTTTGAGGAAAGGTAGGTAGGTTCATCTGCAGGCTGTCTATGAATAGCAACAGTTAAGGCTCTGAAAAAGTGTAGGGACTGGTGATAAGGAAAAGCCTAAGAAAACTTTGTAGGGGCTGCAGCAAGAGAACGCATCTCAGCTCCTCATATTTGTGTGTTAGTTCTTCACTAGTTAGAGTCCTAACCTTTCAGTCTTACAGCCAAAATTTGAATATTTCATTCCTGTATTTCTGTAAGTAGTCCATACTCAAGGATGTGTGTTCTCAACACATAAACTCTCTCAGTGTTAATTTTTCCAATTTAAATAAACTTATTTTGTATTTATTTCTATGTCAAACTGAGGTCAGACAGTAAATGCCCACTAATTACACAAAATGTACTTCAGGCAATGCAAAATTCCTGGAAGTAGTAACATAAAATATAAATTAGGTAACACTTTTCTGTTTTAGTAGCAATTATCTTCCAGTGTTACTTTGATTTCCCAACGAATTCCATGGAAAATAAAAGTTATAAAATAAAAGTCCAGGTAATCTTTCTTAGTGCAAAGGAGAGCACATATTAGATTTTTCAATAATTCTGTAAGACATAAAAAGGATGTCTTATCCTTCTGCAGTGATGTAAAAGGGAATAGCTATTACATATAAGACCTCAGTTAAGGAAATAGAGCCATGGAAAATTTAGGATGAAGCGCGTTCCCTAAAAATTTGAGGCTCAGATCAGAAAAAACATACATATTCTAAGTAGAACAAAAATACTAACTCTAAGCACATATGTGTAAGATAGTGGAAGTGCTCCCTGAAGAGGATGGAATTATGATGAACAACTCATGCCAAATAAATATTATCTGTCTTCTCACTAGAGTGAAAGTCTTTGGCAGGATCTCTGAAGATTACAATATATTGGAGTTAATGCTTACAGTATACCTCGTGCAATAGAAGCAGATTAGAACTTCACTTGGCTTGACTTGTGAAAAACAAAACAAACCAAAACCAATGCACTTGAAGCTTGATCATTCTACAGTAATTCCACCTTTGAGATGTCACTGCTACAATTTCATTTTAATGAATTCATGTGTTGTATGTGAATCCTAGATTTGTTTAGAGCAAATATCCAAGTGGTTAATTTGCCTCAACGGACTCACAAGATTATTTTTTTAAACAGAGTTTTCTAGCATCACAGTGCCCAGTCCCTTCGTTTTTATCCAGCTTTTGTGACTCATGATTTAAGTCTAACAGAAGGAGGGAGGGTTAGTGTGGATCTGTGGAGGCAATATATTCAGAGAATTCCAGTTACTGTTAAGTAACCTAGTTTTCTCCTTCATAAATTTGCCTCCCCAGATCCCCACCCCCGAAGATTAACCAGCAGTAGCAATCCACACCGAGAGGACGGCTGAGGAGTGCTTAATTGTAAAGGTACTGTGAAACAGTTCTCCTGATATGATCTGTCCTCAGCGTCAAGAAAATAATGCTGGTAAAGGTATGTAGCTAGCTTTGTGTAGCCATGCTACAAATTTTCAATAATGGACACCAGCCTAAGCCAAGTTGAAATACTGCCATAATCTTTGTCATGTATCTATTAATATTCTCTGGCAGTTATTTTTTTCATCTGTGAATTAGAGGACTGAAAACTAAAGGTATTTCAACATCGAATGCATTTTCAAAACTTTTTAGAGTAAGAAGATATTCAGTCCTTACAGTAGAAATATCAGTGTATCCATATGTAAAATAGTATATTGGAAAAACATAAATATCCTAGTTTAAGAGCCTAGAGTTTTTTAAATACCATCTAGATGATAGAAAAAAGAAAGTATTTTTTTTAAAAAAAGATCTGGAATTACAATCAATACAATCAAGCTATTAGAAATTCAAGCAGAAGACACTTTTTAGAGCTAACATGCAATTCATGGAATTGAATTTTGTTTACTTTTCAGGGGTTTTTTTGGGCAATATTTTATAACACTCCAAATACTCATAGGTTCATGAGGTAGGGATGTGAGCACTCTGAAATCAGGAATAGATCATGCATACAATCGTTTGAATTTAGGACAAAGACCCGTGATTCCTTTTGAGATGTGTTGCTCCTGAGATGCCATACCTGAGAAGGAGAGGTTGCATTGTGTCTGAAATATTCCACTGAATTAATTCTGCCAAATGCAGACATCGCTAACATATCATGGGACAGAATGTTGTTGTCTTGTTTGTGAGGTGGGACCTCGATCACATCAGTATGTCAGCTGCTGTTACATGCTGATTTTTGAACTTGTTTTTCTTTCCTTCAGCAGCTAGTGGCTCAGTTTTACAGATATCAGACAACACTTTAAAACTAGAGTTGATGTTAATGTTGAGAGTAAGATACTTAGTGGAAAAGAGTTTTAAAACACCACATAGACTATGTAGCATGCTGTGTAGAGCCTCACCATATCTTGGTAATCATCAGCTCTCAATACTTTCTTCTACAGTGTTGTCCCATCCTCCATATCCCAAAGAGATTCCTCTTTAACACTCTCATGCTCTTCCAAAATGCTCAATATTTGTTTTATTATAGTCTGCGTGTATGAATGGGTTTGTAAGTGTGTGGAGAAAGTGGGGGAAAGAAATTGTTACATTTAAAAGGAGTTTATGACAATGGTGACCAGGCTTAAAAACCTCACCAATATTTATTTCTTTGTTAATAATTCACAAATGGGATTTTTTGGAAGACCAATTAATCTTCAGCTGTTCTTTCTGCTTGTATTTTTTCCAACAGTATCATGTTAAATTGATCCAAATGAATCAAATAATTTGAAATTCCCATATTTAAGTCAGCATATAATGTGTTAAATTATAGCAAACTACAGAACAAAGTATTGGCTAGTACTGCAGTCTTTAGAGGACTCAAAGTCTGTAAGCTATCGCTTTTGCCAGTATGATGAGGACTACTGAAGACTGTGACTAGACTGTGAACTACCAACTGGACCTGTTGGTAACTGACTTTGCTGCTGCTTTTGCAGTCGTGGTTGCACATGGCAAAGAAAACTGCATGGTCTTGTTGTGTGGACAGGATTCACTGCTATAAGTACTTGATGCATGTTAGTCCTCAAGTGAGTATTAGTTCTAAGCAGGAGACTATTTAATAGCATCATTGGTTCAGGACAAACAACCTTTCTGTGTTTAGTGTCCTAGCCTTCTACTGTACTTAATTCTTTCAGCATTTTATGTGGTATTTCAGCTAATGTCGTCACATTAAAAAGACAAGTATTTGTAGTAAAAATACAGTTCTATGAGCCTGAGACATTCAGGAAAACATTCAACTTTTCCTAAAGTCTTATCTCGTCAGTATCGTTCTGGGATCAACCAATATCCTGCATCTAAACTCTGAGCTTGTCATGCAAATTGTTTTCTGTATTGGCACTACCTTATTGACGTTCCATGTTTTATAAGAAAAATTAATGAACATGTTTCTACTAACCATGTAGAACTCTACTCTCCACCCAGATATTTCCCTTAGCAGCACAATGAGAGATGTCTTCCCTTTAATTGATTTCCTGTTCATCATTTTGTTTTTGTTTTACTCTTCTACCTCCTATCTAGCCATCAGTTTTGTTCCCTATATGTGATGTCACTATAACTAATCACAAAAACAAAATAATAGCTTATACTATGTGATCAGAAGCTTGATCCCATTCTGTTAGAGTTGCAGTGACATGCAAGTGCATAATGCAGTTCTGTCAAACTCCAAATGGTAGTGTTCTTCTCCGTTAGCTTTTAAAATGTTTACTATACCCTCATTTCAGCCTGTCTGGTTGCTCTGATACACTTTTGAAGCAGTTATTAGGCCAGGATCTCTTCTCTGCAAATGCATTCCATGATTTTGGATTCGGTTGCCTTATGAAATTTATCTAAGCAGAGATGGAAAACACCCCCAAACAAATACCCTCCTAAGATTTTGTCATAATAAATTTCCTCAGTTCATTGCAGTTGACTGTCATGAACTAGTTCTCCTTGTTGTCAGTGTGTGTCACTTGAAATGCAAAACCTTAGGAAAAAATCTGGTTTTACTTATCTTTTCATAATGGATTAGTGATTATTTTTGTAATGATTAATTTAAACCAATAGCTAAGGCTATAGAAAAGTTGTCAGGATGACAATTGTATACGCTGAATTTGATCTACATTTGAATTTTTAGGTTTGCAATCTTTTCAATCTTTCTCTATTTCTCTTCTTTCTTTCTTCAATAGCTACGCTTTGCTTTGTGACATTAGTGATTCACTTAATTTTCTGAGAAAAATACCTGGCTTAAAATGCTGGACTGTGCTTTTCAACAGGCCTGTGCAGCAGACATAAACTCTGTGTACCAGATGGTACTTCATTTAGAGACTGCCTGCAGTTGTCATGTTTTTAATAATGTTTTAATAGGAGAAATTTAGATGATTAGATGTAAAGTCAGAAAGCAGACCAGAATTCACATTCTTAGTTTCACGACACTACATTTCTTCATAGAGAATTTTTTTTCAAAAACTGTTTAAAATCTATTTCCACAGTTTGTACTGTCATACTGTCAGAAATTTAAGTGCAACAACATGTTCATTTCAGTAAAAACCATCTTATCAGAAATATAATTTTCAGCATTTTATTAGAAAGACTGTGAGCGGAGGTCTGTGGAGATTATTCTGATCACCTCATACATAACATTGACATAACACTAGAAAGTCCATACATTAACAGTTGTCTGCACTGACTTCAGCAAACTTTCCCTTTATGTTTGACATAGCCAGAATTTTGATGATTTTCATATGCTCTTCACTGTCTGTTCCTGAGAGGCAATGGTGATTATTAGTCATCCACCTCAAGGCTCTGAAGAGCTTTTCTTTCTTGGCCACTTACAAAGTGAAAGCTCTTTTGAGGATAACTTGCTATGTAAAGGATTAAGCAAGGAGGATATTGCTTGGAGACTGGATCTCCTGCTTAGTATGTCAGCTGACTATTTGAGTTTTAAGTATATTTAACATCATGAGCTACTTGGCATGAGACACTTGGGATGTCTTCTTTTGTAGCACTGCCCTAGACACCCTGGGCCTTTTAATAAAGTATATTAGCTTTAAATGTAACTTAAACTTGTTTTGCATCTCTGGAAAGCAGTTTCACTAACCAAATCAGAGCAGAATAGAAGACTGAAAATGAAGTATTTGGCTGTGGGATTCTGAGGCATACCTATTTTGCCATCTTCTATAACTTCATAGTCAAACCTGGATTTTGCACTTTGATGGCTCTCCTTAGCAGATAATCTGGAGACAAATAAGATGAGGAAATATGCCGACTCAAAAAAAAAGTTGTTATTTTTTCTGGTTTTTTAGATTTTTTTTTAAATTGTTATTTCCAGCTCTTCCTTTTACTTTTTTAAGATGCCTGTTTATTTCTTCCATGCCTTTGCATATGTACCTTCTTTTTTCTTCACCTGTGTTCATGATCCTACTGTTTATAGAGAGCCACAAAAACATTTCATCTCCCTGACAAAGTATGCTTCAGAAAATGAATGGCTCTGCTCAGTTCAACCTGTGCAATTCCAGGTTTATTCACTGATCAGTTCTGAGCATCTGCAGGAGATATCATAACTTAAATTATATCAAAGATCATAACTGGATTTAATTC
This sequence comes from Ifrita kowaldi, assembly GCA_013398055.1. Taxonomy (NCBI): domain Eukaryota; kingdom Metazoa; phylum Chordata; class Aves; order Passeriformes; family Cinclosomatidae; genus Ifrita; species Ifrita kowaldi. The sequence continues at coordinate 2,335,165 of VZRS01008986.1, read as the reverse complement.
TTTTTGGAGATAACCTAGTGTACTTCTCCGTACATTCTTTATAAAGTTCAAGCCTAGCTTTAAAAATTACGACTACCTTATAAAGTCTTGCATAATAAAAAGTTCAGTTAATTTTATTATCGCTGTGTGTTGCTAGGGAATAATTCTGTACAAACATCCTAGGATAAAAGCTCATAAATGAAAGAAAAATTCTCATTATTTTAACTTGCTTCAAGAAAAGTCTTTGTGTTAAGCATAACTCACTCTTTACCGGAGAAAAATATCAAAGTTTCCTCTGCATTGTAATGTTTTAAAATCAGCATTAGTGGCTACATATTAAAAAGATTAGTATTCTCAGTAGATCGGCCTGATTTAATCCTCCAGAAATGTGTAAAACCTCATGAAGATCTTTGTATGTGTGTTTCTCTCTAAAGCAAGAACCTGAGACAAGGGTTACCGCTGCTGTGCAAAGGTTAGATCTGACTGAGAGTAAATGCTTATGTCTTGTGGTATTGATACTCTGCTTCCAGACACAATCACTAGAGGTTATGAAAGGATCTGGCATTTCTTTTTCTGTGTTCTGAATGGGAAAAAAAAACCCCAAACTTGCACCCTTTTTGCTTCAGACACCAAATTTGCATAAAAGTGAAGAGGTGAGAGCTGTGACCCTGATTATATTCATCCTATTTAAAGTAGCACTGTTGGTTGGGATAATGAGACTCTTATGTTGTATTGCACTTGCATGCCCAAATTTTGCAGAAGTAGGCAGTGTAATTGCCAGTTTTCTCTGAGGTTTTGGTCTCATTCTGAGACAGTAAGGAACATGCTTTCTTTACCAGATGAGCATTAACTTGGTAGAATAGATAAGGAAACACTTAGCTTAGCCACGTCTGGTTAAGTCTATATTTTGCAGGCTTAAGTGCAACATTACAAAAACAGATGAGGAAGCATTTAATTAAAGCAAAGACTCCTTCTGTAGTTTTCCTTAAGTAAATTACCATGGTAGAGAATAAGCCAATGTTAATAACTGATCTCTGCTTTGGAAAACTGTGTCCCTAAATGTTCATCCCCCTAAAGGAAAGTGGTCTTCAGGGCTCAAACAAGGAACACATCTGGAAGAATACTCTTCAGCTGACCTCTGTACAACCAATACTTTGTAGTGGTGTGGATGTTTCAGCTAGAGATCAGCCATCTTTAAATATCACTCTTAAAGTCAGGCCTTTGGATATCAGCCATCATATTCTTTTATTGAAGAATCTTAATTATATTTCCCTCTTCTTCTATTTTGATCTCACTTTGGCTATTGTAATAATGGGTATTTCTTTCCCTTGTGTTTTGCATCACTAGTGTAAAAAACCCCATAATTTTCTGTTTCCTCTCACCTCTGCAGCCAATAAAAGAATATTGTATCCCACAATATTAAGAGCAGTCTTTTTGGCATTTCTTCTTTCAAGAAAAGCGAGAAGAAACTGATCAATCTCAAAATAGTAAATTGCAATGAGAGTGAATATAATGACCATTATTTATCTCTGTACCAGAAAAATTGAGATGCCAACAGTTCAGCATCTTCCTTATGCCATAAGAGGCAGATGAAACTTGGTACTGGACTTCAAGAGACAGATCTTTTAGTCTAGCATGTCTAAGCTTAGATCATATCTTAGGGTATTGCAGTTATATTTTTTAAAAGCGGGTCTTAATCAAGTTGACATTAAACAGCATAAAGAATAAGAGGTTTTCATATATCCCACCCTTTCAGTTCTATTTAAAATAAGCAGAGGAGAAATAAAGATGATTTATGTTGAACAAAAGCCTATTAAACCCGTATAATGTGTGGCAAGTATGTGTTATTTTAGATGTATTATTAAAAGCCAATGGAGTTGTGGATGTTGGCCTCTATTGGCTGTGCATCTGTTCATAAAATCATGCTAGTTTGTGGTACCAGGTGGTACTCCTCAAGTTGCTGACAGGAACTGAAGAATTCTGTCAATTATTCTAAAAATAGGACAGTCTGAAGGTAAGGCCTAGCAGTATTAAGAAAGTTACGAAGTAAAAGGGAGCAGAAGGTTTGGTCTGCTGAGGATGTGTTTGATATAAACAGTTTTCATATTGTGATAAACTGCGTGTGTCCTTTGCAGGGGAGGAGCTGTGCACCGGCCTCATTTCGGGCTGTTCCTTGGACTGTTCCTTCGGCTTCCAGACTGATGCCCACAACTGTGAGATCTGTCAGTGCCGGCCGCGGCCCAAGAAGTGCAAACCCATTGTATGTGACAAGTACTGTCCCTTTGGATACTTGTACGTATTCTCATCCTGAAAGCACACTTAATGCAATCCCTGTGTGTACTGAACATGTGCAGAAAGCCAGGAATATGTACTTGTGTTTGCTTTGTGGCAAAGCGGGGGAGAGCGTGGGAAAATACAAATGCCGTTACGGATGTGAGAGTGCAGTATTCTTCAAAATGGATTTTGATCAACAGATTTAGAAACAGCAGCTCAAAATACAGCAGATTATAAAGGCAAAGCAGTGCTTAAATTTTTTTGAAGAATTTGACAAACAAGATGAGAAAGCTACTTACAAGTAATATCTCTTGCATGTAGCTTTTTGAAATTCTGTTGGCATGCTTTGATAACCTTTCATTTTATAGCCCATTTATTTTGTTCAAATTACTATCTAATATTTCAAGTTTCTTTTCATGTTGATACGACAGCAGACTAGTTTTAGTGAGACATTTCTGGTAATTTGTGAAGAACAGAACTATATCTTATCTATGTTTTTGTAAATGTGTTCAAAATCTGTATTTGTGGTGGACTTCTTTCTCCATATTTGTGCTATTTATTCAATTGTGGAACAGGTGATGAAAACTGAGCAGGTCTTTTGTCACAGAAATTTCTTAGTAATTGGTTCTGGTGGCATCTATATATATATTTTACCAGTACATTTTATTTTTTATGGGTTCACTCCATGTTACTGCCTGCTTTTCATAATAGTTTAATTTCTACCTCATGGCAGCAGATCTTCAGATAACATTCATATGTAATTTTTTAAGTATTATTTTTAATTACATATACTATATTTTCAACTCCTAGTGTTGGATGGTAATACTCCTTAAATTTCTGGTTCCTTCTAGGGTTCTCTTTGACCCTTGTTCATAAATGTTGCAGGTTTTTTAACAGCCATCTTTACTGTGGTGCATCCTGTTAGCACACTGAGTAGTAAATGAGACAGGAAAACAAAGAATTTTAAATTAAGGAATTAATAAAATTATCTTCAGGCATGTTGACTTCAGGAGTGGCTGAGAGTTATTTTCAGTTTTGCAAGTGAGAGAAAGTAGAACCAGAGGGAAGTCACAGAAAAGGAACCTTGTAAAGAGCAGTAAGTTTTAGTCTGTATGTATCACTTGGTTAGTATATTGACCTACAAAGGAAAATTTGAATTTATGTATGTGGGTTTTGTACTTAGATAAGCTAAAACACACTCTTCTTTTTTCTTTTTTTTTTTTACTAAAGTGTGTGCAAAATAGTTTTATTAGAAAATCTATGTGAACTAAGTAGCAAAAGCATTGTAAAAATGACAGCACATTTCAGTGGGCATAGTATGGTAGTTGTAAGATTAAGATGTTTTAAGAACAAGTTGATTTCAAGCTGATGCCAGTGTTTTCACAACCCTGTCTTTGGGATGATCTTTCCCATACATTTTTGTGCACCTGAAAAATAGATGAACTTTAAACCTTTTTAAGCCATTTGGAAAATAGTTTTCAATTTAAATTCTGGGTTTACATGTAGAATGTAATTTTATTATGCACAATGCTTGGCTGGTATTTTTAAATGATGAATGTTTAATAAAGGCTTCAGATAATTCAATGTTTTAGAAATTGGAAATGAGCACTCTAATCTTGTGATTCTCTTCAAAATACATGAATAATTACACTGAATGAAATTAACAACATTTAAAGATAACCATGTATGGAACTGTTTATAGTATAAAGGGCTAAAGTTGTGGCAAGAGCTACTTTAGGATCATTTCGCTTCGTGTTTTATCTTGGTGTGAAAATTATTTAGAGTTGTGGTCGTATAGTGTATTTGTTCAGTTTACTGCTACCGTGCCAAATTCTTTTTTAAAATACCATGTATTTGACTTCCATGCATGTTATGATCATTAAAAACATGGGATGTGATGGAGGACAAATCTCTATTTTAATGTAAACACTTAGTCACAAATAGGACAAAAAGAAGGAAATATTAAAAGAAAAGTATATTAGAGAGTGAACAGTTAAGGAGTAATCATCATATTTGTGATTTCTTTTTTTAAGAATGTTAAAAGTTAGTAATTGGAAAGAAACCAGAACCTTTTCATAATTGTCTGAAAAAATCTTCTAAATAAAGCTCAGTGTTTGAAAGCTCTATACATTAATGGAAAGAAGCATTCCTTTTGGTGGGATAGGCAGACAGAAAGTCTTTCATTCTCCACTCTACTGTATGACAATGTGTTATTCTCAGCCTTTTAACTAAAAATTAAATAAAGTTTTCTGCAACTTGAATCTGGGCTTTCTAGAGATTTGCATAATTTATTTCTCCTCTGTCCTCCTAGGTCGTGTTCTATAACTTCCCATGTCTTTTCTTTGTTCAGTACATCTGTGCCTAAAGTTTGAATAGTATTCTCTGCCTTTCTGAAAAAAGGCAAGAAAACATTCAGCATAGGATTCACAGAATGGAGGGAGCACATGCCAGGGATGGAGACTTGTACAGCCCATAAAACCACTGAATCTAAGGGTGACACTTAACAATGATTTTCTTCGCTCATCAGTCACTTCCTTAGGGGGGATGCTCTTGTTTTAAAGATGTAGATATTTAAAGTGACTTGCTGACCTTTTACAAATTATTTTGGTCATCTAGGAAGAACAAGCATGGCTGTGAAATCTGTCGGTGTAAGAAGTGTCCCAACCTGCCTTGTGGTAAAATCTGTCCATTGGGCTTCCAGCAGAACAGTCATGGCTGTGTTATCTGCAAGTGCAGAGGTACGTGCCAGTGCATTACCACCTCTAACTACAACTTGTTTTCAAAGCAGGTGGAAACCAGAGTAAAAGAAAAGCAATACTGCACAGAATATTTACAAATTGAAATATGGTAACTGGGGAGGAGTTGGTTCAACATTGCTCAGAGGAATGTATTGTTTTGCTGGTGTTTGTTATTATCTGTTCATCTTGGCTTCAACAGAAAGCTTCAGCTCAGCTTTCATCTCCCACTACAAAGCCACAAAAAGTTTGTTACCATTAATAAAAATTGGATCAGGCTTTTAATAAGAAACTACTAATGATAAGCTAGTTGAGGGCATTTTATTCGGTAGTAATATTCTTCTTGGCATGTTGCCTTTTCTTTACAAACGAGTGTTGGATTTGATAGATGTCCAGTGTATCACCTAAAATTGGAGTGCTGCTTCTTGGATGCTTTTCAGGCAATCTTAATGAACAATCAGTAGAGAGAACAGCTACCCAGGAGAAAGGACTTGGTATTCTTAAGCTAAAAATTTCACACATGCCACATGCCAAACCTGTAATCACCAAGTTCAAGGCAGATATTGAGATCAGATGTTCATTTGTTGTCTGCCTTATAATTGTGCTGCTTTTAGCATGTCTCTTTATTATATTTTCAGATTGTGTTTTGTATTTGTCTGTGTATTAGACTTCCTTCATTGCTCATCTCCATGTGTTTCATTGACATAAGCTGCAATATATGACTTCTACAAGAAATTAAAATTCTAAAAATTAAATAAGAAAGGGTAACTGCTGAATGGTGTCCCATTGAGATAATCCTTATCATTCATCTGATCGTTTGTCTCCATGTCCTCAATCAGAACACTTTTCCTGATTGTCATAATGCCGTGACTAAATGTACGCAAAGTGTTCCCTTAGATGTACCATCATTGCCTCCCAGACTATAAACTTTGGTCACTAATTATGTGTATGCACACTTGTGTTTTCCCTAACAAGTACGGATTTTAAAACATGCACAATTATTTAGTGAGATTAACTTGATCCCTCTCTAAGTAGTATTTATTGTTGTCATGATCATAAAGATACCAAACCATGAGCATATCACTTCAACATGACTTCATTAGGAGTTTGTGAAAGAATGATTAGAACAATCACCAGTACGTTATGGGGAAAATGTGAGTCCTTGTTAAAATTTTGACCCAGAATCCCTAAGTAAGAGGAAGGGATGGGTAAATCCCCTGCCTGTGAATTAGCTCCACTTTCTAAATTGCTTCTGCCAGAAATAGCTTATGCTAGGATTAATAGAAGTCGAACCATAGAAGTACAGGCTGGAGTAGTACTCTGAAAAACTGAGTCCACTTCTTTGCCCTTGCATAGAATAGAGTGTATTTGGATAATCCTTCACAGATGTTTGTCTAAGATTTAATTTATTAAGAATCTCCACTTTCAAAAGACATAAAAAACCAGAACAGAACAGAAAGAGAAAAAACCAAACCTTTCTAAAATAGTGTTTTCCTGTGGTTAGAAACATATGACATTTAAAAATGAATTTTCTAAAATTTCTGTCTCCGTTTAAAGACATTGAACTGGTTACTTCTTGTCCTGAGCTTAGGAGACATATGGAGCAGCTAAGCACCATTCCCTTTAGAATTCTTGCAATATTTAAGGGGTTGCAACTGGAGACTCATAAACATTTTTTGGGTGGGAAATGGGTTTCTAAGTCAAACAAACCTAGTTACTGTGGTTTCTCATCACTGTTCAAAAATCTGATGCTGTACTTTAGCCATAGTAAAATCTTCAGACTAGCAGAGGTAATACTGCTGTATTTAAATTTACAGTGCTCCTGTACTTGTATCTTATATTGAACTTGCCTTTTGTGCAGTGGTATCACATTGCAGACTTCTTTTCCTTGTGAACTACTGCATCTCAGATCATTTCAACCATACCTCTAGTTAGCCAGTTACTCCCAGTTTGTATTTACACATCAGATTTTTTCAAGTCTTAGCTTTTGTACTTATTGTTTCCACTTTTCAATTTTTAATTACAATCTCAGTTTGTGGACTTAATTTTGAATACTGCCTATGTATGTTTCTCCAAATTTTGGAGTGTACTTTAGAATATTTCAGGAAAAAAGTCTGATTGCTTCAGATACCCTTTTCCCTTCCTAAATAAATGAAGTCTTACTATGTAGGATTTCTGAGTGTCAATAATCATTTTAATATAGAGCAGTATTTTAGTGGTATTAATTCAAGTCATAATTTAAATATTCTGATACTAAAGTATGAAAGTGTAGTAACTGAATTTAAGTTTTTTTCATAGTATTTCTGTTCATGCAATAGGATGAAGTCTGTTCTAAGAAGTATTTTATCCTTATGCAGCATTTCTGTTTAGTTCACAGAATGGTATACTAATGTAACTTCTGTGTATTGGCTTTCTATTCTGATAATGTGCCTCAAACTAACTTTGTACCATCTGCTTGTGAGATCATCTTTGATAGATCTGCCACAGCTGAAGAAGTGTTGACCTACATGCTAGTGTGCAAAAAAAAACCCACACCCCAACCAACCAAAAAACCAACAAGCTAAAAACCTGAACACTTACTAAAATTACTTGTAAACATTACTACTTCTCTTATATGACCCTTTTTCAAAAGAAAATGAAATTAAGATCTTAGTACAAATAACCTCATATATATATGTGTCAGCAGAATATGGTTGACATACCACTGAAAACAAGTCACTTCACCGACAAACTGATCCTACATCCTTCATCATAATAGTGATGTGGATGAGGGAGTGTTTGGCTCTAAATTCACTCTGCTGATTAACAAAGAATATATTGAGGCTGAATCCTGCAGCACTTAAATACCCCTTAAGATACAAATGAAACTTTATCCTCCCTAGACCAACTGCTTGTGTGTTGTGACAGAGTGCAAGTAATGCCGCAGTCTAAGCTACTGTAGTCTCATCTCAGTAAAAGCTAAGAGAAATGAGGGATGAAATTCTTGTAATTATCTCCCAAGTATTTCATTTTTCATGGTAATGTAAACAAATAATTTCTCACAGGAAGTACTTTTTGTAATATTTCCAGTGTCTACCATTACCCTGTAAGCACTTGATTACAATTTTTTATCATTCCTAAGACCATCCAAAACTCATTTAAATGTTTTTATATTCTACTTGCTATCAGATACATTAGAGATAATCTAATGTCCTATGGTATTTAAATATTTCATTTTAAATATGCATCATGCTTTCTGCTATTTCCCTCCATTGCATTTCTCCTTTTTTCTTACATTATTTAGACACTACTGCATTTCTGGTTGATTAAAAAAAGTATAGGTTCAACAGAAAGAAGTGATTATATTTTCCAAGGAAATACATTCTACTACGTCCTATTGTCCTTTCAGTATACCTTCCAGTTGTTTCCTGTGTGTTGTTACTTTATTTGTAAATGTAAATGAAAGAACTGGGTTTCACTTGGTTTTTTATCTGTGCTTTAAAAATAAATGCAATCCAGACATGAAGGTGGTGTTTCTTCCTAAGCAACAGATGCTTATCAGGATGCCTCATTTTTCTGTGCTTTTTTGCAGAGGCAACAGCTTCTCTCATGCCTCCCGTTAAAACAGGCTCTTGCCTGTCCATGGATGGGCGCCGGCATGAGAATGAGGAGAGCTGGCACGATGGCTGCAGGGAATGTTACTGTCATAATGGGCGGGAGATGTGTGCCTTGATCACCTGCCCTGTTCCCAATTGTGGTAACCCCACCATACATCCAGGGCAGTGCTGTCCATCATGTCCAGGTAACACATGATTTCTTCTACCTGCTCTGTAATTGAGTTTCATTTCACTTGTGTTCTGTTTCTTAATACATGAAAATAATCTCATGCATACTTCAGTAGCAAGCATAGATGAAGTTTTCTGTGCCCAAATGTAATGTGGTGAGTTGCTGTCATTAAGTTCTCAGCTGTGGAAAATGGGAACTTATACATTTAAAGCATATGCATGTTGTGGGTCCTAACATGTTAATATCTGACACATTGGAATCTTCAAACTAGAAAAAGTCAGTAAAAGTTTCTAGTCTGTTACCTGTAATAGCAACTATTGTAAAAAGCCATTACATTTTCATTTTCTGATTTTAAAGTGGAGTTTTATTAAAATGTATCTCCTGATGTATGTTTTACAACCCCTCAAAGATGTACACAAACAGATGTATTAAGTAATTGAACATTATGATTCTGTGTTCTGAGGGAAGGCTCCTATGCCACCAGCAGTAGATTACTTCAATACTTTCAGTGGGAAGGCCAAGTACAGTTCATGTTGCATTCCAATATAATTTTAACAACTGTTAATATGAAAAACATCTATGAAAAAGTATGGGTAGAGTGTAAAATTAATGCCCTCTGTTTTCAGATTTATTCCTACAGTATTTCATGTGCTAAGCAGATTAATTTGTAATACAGTGATATTGTCTATGACTTTATTGGAACTCATGTTAGGAGTAAGAACAATGAGGCTCATGAAACATCTATAAATAGCAGAACAGTAAGACAGTACTAGCAGGATATAAGCAATTATGAACTCTTTCAAATTCTTTGTAAAGAACATGAAATCCTAGGGGCAAAATAAGCAGCCAGATCTTCTTTCTGAAAGTGACAGAGAATAGTGCTGCATCCTCCCTGTGACCTAAGATAACCGATCTCTTTAGATTGCTTAGACACAGGGTGATCTCCAATCTGGTTCACACCTTGTGGTAACTGGTTAAGACCCCAAAAAAATGCAAGATTCCAAAGGGTCTGTCTCTCTTTCAGCCTTTCCACAATGATTTGTGTAGTATTGTAGGGGATGGTATACTTCATGTGGGTGGGGGCAGGATAACATGTCAGTCTTGCCTCAGAAAAACAAACGATTCAAAATTTAAAATGTATGGTGGTTGTTCCAATTCCAGCAATTCTATTGTTAGGTCCCCAAGAGTCATCCCTGACCTCATTCTACTGTCAGCATACTCGTGAATTTTTGAATGCTAAAACATTCCTTATAACCCTGTTTCTATATATTAAAAGGTTTATATGGATCGTCACAATGCTTGTGGACATCTCCAGGTTTCCTTTCAGATTTAGACAGCCATTGATTGTTAGTGTTTTGCAGAACCATGCTATGCAGAATCTGTGTATTTGTTTGACCAGTTGCTTGTTCAGGTATAAAGTCGTTGTACATTTGTAGCGCTTCAGTTGCAGAGATACATCATTATCAATGGTGCAACAGGCAATATATACAGCAGTATATAGCAGTATACAGCAATATCTGGTTATGCTGAACAAGGGAAACAGTTTCAGTTCCTTCCTTAACATGAAAGAGGTCAAATTTGTTTTCTAAACCACTGGGGTGAATCTTTTAGCCAGGGCTGCTGAGGTGATGTAATTACTTGTTGGAAAAGAAAGTACGGTTCATTTGGTGAGATGCAGTTACTGGAAGAATGAGCCTACACACGGTGGCATTTCCTTGGATCCAGTTTTTTTTCAAAGATGGCAGATTTTTTTTTTTAATGGAACAGTGATGGAGTACTTCCACAGATGTTAAATGCTTATATGTTTTTAGGGGGCTGCCGGGGGATTCCGTGTTTTGCTTTTTCTTTTCTGGTGGGTTGGGATTTTGTTTCTTTGGGGTTTTGACGGGACTTGTTTAGTTGGTTTTTTAACGTAGCATCAAGTGATACAGACAATATAGACACATACCTGTTGAGAAACTCAACTTGCACCTGGACTTCCTAAATCCCAGAGGAGAAGTTTACTTATCCATCCTTTCAGAAACTGTAGCTGCAGTTAATATTTAGCAGTTAAGAAACAGTCTGATCATTAGAATTTTTCAGAAAATGGCAATTGTCTCTTGGAATTCCTAAATCACAAGTTAGTTTGATTTTTTTCTGAAATGCCAAGAATGCTTGAAGTTATCTCTGATTTATGTTAATTAGTCTTTATTCAGACTGATTCTCAAATTGTTTCTTGTTTATATATTTCCCATTTTTCATGAGATGCAGGTGCCATAAAGTCAAAAGAGATTCGTTAAGAATAATATATATATGTATTTTCAGTAATAACAGAAATTCTTCATCTTGTGTACAGTTGTTAGTTAAAAGATTCACAGTTTATTTTACCGGTCTTCCAATTCTGTTTTTCCCAGATGAAATAATCGTGCAAAAGCCAGAGCTCACCAGTCCATCAATCTGTCATGCTCCTGGTGGGGAATACTTTGTAGAAGGAGAGACATGGAACATTGATTCTTGCACACAATGTACATGCCACAGTGGACGTGTCCTGTGTGAGACTGAAGTCTGTCCACCTCTTCTTTGTCAAAACCCCACCCGCACACAGGACTCCTGCTGTCCTCAGTGCCCAGGTATGTGCTGACATCCAGCTTTCATCAGGGCCCTTCCTTGGTCTGAGGATGTCTGCTCTTTCAGTATGAGAATGCTTCAGTGTGTGTGCTCCCGTGGTTGTTGTGGTGCCTTTGTTCTTCAGCAGCTGGGAGTGACAGCCTGCAGTCCTCTAATTCAAATGCAAAACTTGACTGTGTGCAAGAGAGGTCTTATGTGCAAAGGCAAGTTGTGGCCCTGAACTTTGAAAATCTTTGAAGGCAATCTAATAATGTAGAGGTTGTGTGAGAACAAGAATCCTTGGAAAGTTTATGAAATATGCACTTGTTTATGGAGACATGCAGGATTAGAGAAATGTTGAAAGCAGTCAAAGTGTTAGGTAGGTACAGGCTTGTTTCTTTTTCTGTCTACATGCCTTGGTTTCTATGAGCCTTTTTATTACTATCTTGTCTGTTTGGGATTTTTGTCTCAAAAATACTTCTGTTTGCTTTTACCTTCACATGGTATCATTCTGAGAGTGATTTGAAAGCAGCTGAGTAATATCAAAGCATTGTCAAGAAGATAATAGGATTTGCTTTCCCCCAAGGAAAGATACTCAATTATAAATGAATGTAAATTCCTATTTTACTTAGTAAATGGGGGAGTTTATTGCAGTGGAAAGTTAGTACAAACCTGTGAATTGCATGTAAACTCAGTAAGAAAATACATCTTTATTAAAACCAAAATTAAAAATTTTGCTTTAGGAAAAAACAAAAGTTAGGTTTTCCCATTAGGTTTTGCTACAGGGTATTTGTTTGGGTGTGAGGCTTTTTTTCTGACAAAATATTTTCAGTAAACAAGGTAGCCAGTTCTCCTGACTACATTTTTTCAGTATTAATAATGAACATTTGCTTACTTCAAAATACTGTTTTGGAAGAGCTGATCTTTCCTCACTGGCTGTCTAATAAGCTGTGTAATAGCTGGCTGTATGATAGTCTCACAGCTTAATGCAGTTAGATTGAGAACCTGATCTCAATGCTCTTATGAGTCCTTTCTTTTCTTCTCCTTTTCTTACTATTTTTTCTGCACATACAGTCCTGTTTATTGACCCGTGGTGTCTGTTAAGGTACAGCTTCATTGCAGGAGTATGGCTCTCCCATGGACGGGAATTAAAGCAAACCATTGGCATCAGGCTGAAGCGTGATCAAGTTCCATTAGTTTCTCAACAGCTTATAATTAGCTCATCTAAGTCCACCAGTGGAGGTGACAGCAGCATAATAGCTTTTCACTTTGCATCATTCAAAGACTTAGGCTGACAGAGGAGAAGCTGGAATTCAGGTTTTAGATTTAAAATTTAATCTCTCTTGTTTGAGATGAATTCCTATATACCATGCAATTCAGAGCATTTAGAGTCACTTTCAGAGGGGCTGCTTCTAATGATGATTGTTTTTCACTTTGCTGTCCTTTTTCCAAGCTGCTTTTTTTTCTTTGATTTTTGCTTTTTTTTCTTGCTTTATTTTTCTTTTTTTTTTTCTTTTTTTTTTTAGCGAACTCAATAAAGGTCTAAATAAGCATTATGGTAGAGCCTATCATGAAGTCTTCATCCTGTGTAAGGACTGAAGAGGCTCTGTCCTTCTAGTTCTTCTGGAATAGTGAGCCAGTGTGTCACAATTCCAGTGTGTTTTTCAAGAGTGAACCCTCTGTTAAGGAGCTATGAGAGAAGTTACCCACTGTAAGTTAAATAACCTAATCTGTTTATATTTACAGATGGACCTCTTCAGCCCTCCCCATCAAGCAATGAGAGCATGCCCAGTTACTGCAAAAACGATGAAGGAGATATTTTTCTGACAGCTGAGTCCTGGAAGCCCAATGTCTGCACTAGCTGCATTTGCATGGATGGTGTGATTAGATGCTACTCCGAGTCTTGCCCACCGGTATCCTGTGAGAGACCTGTTTTGAGAAAGGGACAGTGTTGTCCTTACTGTATTGGTGAGCTAATAAAAATAGTTGTTAACTTGCTGTTCCCTTCTTTGGGAGTAAGACAGAAGTTTTATTTCCAAACTGAAATGCTTTCCCTGTTTGGTGAGATGCAATCTATACCACCAGTAGAATTGGAGAGTGAAATCTGCATAGGGAGCTTTGAGGATCATGATTTGTGATTTTTCAGGTAGAAGCACATAGAGATATACATGTAGTTTGCCTACAAATTCCAGAGGCCACCCTCCTGGAATCTTGGTAGAGCACCTTATTAGATGAAGACATAACAAAAAAATTATTGTATTTAAAGGAAGATCTGCCAGGTAACACATATGTTATATCAAGATTTATGGGATAATATGAGGAAAACATTAATTATGACTGCAGAAGATGAGCTGAAGCATTCTGATATTTCACAGAATGGAGAACTGTTAATAAGGCATCTAAATTAAAATACAGGAAAAAAATGGAATTTCATTAATGATAATATCTTTGAGATAAAAATAGGGAAAAAATACATATATTTTATAAGTACTGAAAATGCATAAAGAAGTAGGGCCATGCACTGGTGTTGAATTTGGAGCTGAAGTAAATGGTGGATGCTGCAGGCAGTGAAAATTGCCAGGCATGTTTAAAGTACTAAAATTGAGATTACTGATCACTTTTCCATTGTATGTTGGAGTATTTATGTACAGACGACTTTTTTGTGAGTTCACAGTAAGTACAAAGGCTGTACAATGGAAGCTGCTGATAGAGAAAAATCATATAATGTATCTACTGAATTTAAGTCTTTGTAGCATTGTTGGAAAGCATTCAAAGCTTACTTACCTTCATTTGCAAAAGTAGAAAAGAGATACAGTAGAAAAGAACAGTAAGAAGGAGTATAATGAAATTGATGGGCTTTAAATATTTAATTGAACATGTGAGTCAACTTGCCAATCTATAAACAAAACAGGTCTTCATCAGAAAGATTGTGAAGTATGTTCAGACATTGCTACAACTCTTGAAATCTTTAAATCATTGCAGATAGAATAGCTTTAATAACAGGTGATACAGTTTTATATGACGTACAAGGAGTTCGATGAAAGAATGCCTGGAAAAGTTACCAACTATCCAAGCTTCAGTTGCCTTTGGAACCCTGCCTAGATTCCTGATGAGGACATTTTGAGGGGAAAGTACAATGTTATCCTATTACTATTTCTTCTCGTGGTTTGCATTCAAAATGGGGAGAATTTAAAATTTCTTTGACAGCTGTCTTTCTGCAGGCTTTTCTTCCAGTGACTTTGAACCATACAATAATTTTAATCCAGAAGACATTTTAACGTTAAAAAAAATATAGGGTGTGTGAAAAGTTGGGCAATCAAACCAGCAGAGGAACATGAGCTTTAGTACTGTACTGTACTGGAGAATTCTATGGGTGAGGAGGGGATGCACCACGGGGACTTGTGCAATGAGCTACAAAAATGAAACCTTTAAAACCTTGTTGCCTACATCTTGCATGTCAGGTTTGCAAATATACACATACAGCATGTAGACATGGTTTTAATTAATTTACTTTGAATCCTATATAGTTGTATAATATTGCAAATACTTAAATGTGTGAGCTATGAAAGCTTAATGATTTTTTTTAGTGGCAACTGCTCAGCAATACAAAATACAGAAGCCAGATTTTAATTAACACTCAGATATAAAGATTTTCAGTGATGCTACATTTTACTAATCCATGTTGTCCTATGTAGTCAGAATGTTTTGTGGTTTAAATAACTGAAATTCATAGAAACTTAACTTTTTTTTATGGTTTCTATGAACTGTATATACTCTTGAATGTAAGAGGAGTCAGGTCATGCACTTAATTTTCATGTTTCTGGTTCTTACTGGTTTACTCTTCATTTTTGAGGACTGTGAAGCACATCTTTGTACAGATTCTTTCTTACTATTTTCATGTAATACTTGATAAAATGTTTAGAATCATAGAATCATTTAGGTTGAAAAGACCTCTAAGATCAATGAGTCCAACTGTTAACTCTGCACTGCCAAGTCCACCCTTAGATCACGTCCCCAGATGCTGTGTCTACACATCTTTTAAATATCTCTAGGGATGGTGATTCAGTCACTTCCTTGGGCATAGGCAAACTCTGTGGAAGCAAGCCTTCTTCATTTATTGGAATTTCAAAAATTATGCAGAATTTTAGCACTGCATTATTTTATTCTGCTTCTTTCTCGATCCAGTGTGTACAGATTCAAATTCAAAATTTTACAATCTTGGGTGCTTTGTTGTTTGAATCTTCAAATTCATCCTGTGTGTTCAACATTCATCTTTCTCATGCAAATAAAGATTAATTTGGAAAGGTAACCTAGTTTAGAGAGGATAAAAGGATATCTATTTGATTAGAGACAAGATTACTCTTCTGCAGAAAACAGAGCAATGACTGTTTGTTTACCAGTCATTTACCACATGAGACTGAATTCTGCTGCAGTTAGAAGAAATTTGAGAGAAGCAGACAGAGCTAGACACTGAACTGTGGTTTTGTATGCAGATTTCTTACTGCAAGTCTGTCTTGTTTCCACTGTCCTTGAGCACCTTTGGTGTTGTGGCCTTCATCTTCATCCTTGTTTATACTTGCATAGAGAAGGACACCAGAACAGAAGACACTCACAGGATAGTACTTCATTAGGACTTAAAAATTTCCTCTTGAGGTTCAAAGGTACAATGCTGTAATTGTGATTTTACCTTCGTTCATTCTTCTAAAAAATATTTACTGTATTGAATCGTGATGTGTTCTTCACAAATTTGGAAAAGCCTGAGCAAGTTAAAGGACTTTTCCAGACAAACCAGCTGCAGAATTGAAGAAGGTGTCCTAAGTGAAGCAAGGTAGTATTTTGGGAGCAAATCTGAATGGGCCAAGAGTGCCCAGCTTTAGGTCTGCATAGGTTACAAGCAGCAGAGGAGCTCTCAGGCTGTGTGCCTCGCCCTGTCCCCAGACACACCTCCTTCCCAACTGACACAGGGCTCTGCTGCCTCTACATGCCAGCATGCACATCACCTAGGGAAGAATCTAATGACCTTTCTGCACCTTGCAGCCACCTTTTCCTCCCACTCTTCCTTTCCCATGCCCACACCACATGCCCATCCTTTCCCATGCCCACACTTACAAAATCTGCTTTGAGAGGCTGGGACCCATACTGAAAGCCATGAAAGCCATGAGATACACCAAGGACCTCTGGAACCGTTTGTGCTTTTCAGATAATTCCATTAATGTTTTCACAATAGTAATTCTTGCTGGTCTTCTTTTGTATTTGAATTTACTCTCTCCAGATCTGTTGGACTGTCTGCTGACTTCAAGCCTTGCTATTCCAGATTATGTCACTCTATCATGTTGTCACTAATTAAAACCTTTACTGATGGCCAAAATATATAATAAGGCTGACAAAGGGTAAACATGTCTAACTGGCATACTTCAAGATGTAATCTGTGTGAATGTTAAACCAGCAGTTATCTGAAAATTTAAGAAATTAGTGATTTCACTCTCCTATCTCATTCATATGTTTAATGTGCAAGCTCATGTCAACAGCAGGTTTCATAACAATAATCTTTGCCTCTAAGAAACAAAGGTAGCAGGAAACTAAGATGAAAATGAGGCGCTGCTTGGTTTTGGAGTTTCTGCTGTGTGGTTTTATTTTGATTATCCTTAAAGTGCTCCAGCAGCAAAAAACATCTTAGGCTAAGCAATTAATTACTGCCTTCTCAGTGAAAAAGGTTTATTGCAGACCACCTAAAAGGCTTGCATAGGATGCAACATTGAAAAGTGGTGTATTGAATGCCTAGGCAGAAAGATCACACTGATTTCCAATTTATATAATATTAACCATGAAAAAATCTACTGAGTTTAGTTATTGCTCATTTCCTGGGGTTTTCTTTTGATGCAGTTGCAGGGAATTATCAGATCCCCTTCAAATCTGTTTTATCATTGCAGTCTAAGCACTTCTAGTTATTTCACCTGAGAGTTGCTTCATCCTTTCTGGCATCCTGCCTAATCTTCTTTTTTAAGTGTTCTAGACAGAAGTCATCATTCTTGAGCTTTGCTAGTTAGAAATTTAGTAGTTAGGGGTTTGGGGATTTTTAGCTTAATAGGATTTACTAGGAAACAAGGAGGAAGATGAGTAGTTGGCAGTCTCAAACAGTCAATGAGAATGAATTTTTCCTAATTTTCAGAGCACTTTTGATATCATCTTTTCATGTCCCAATCATCCATCCTCTAGCTTCTTGCATAAAGAAAATGAGGAGAAGCAGCCCAGGCTAATTATGTACTTGATAAAGAAGCAGAAATTAAAATTTTTTCACAAAGATTTTCTGGAAAATGAAGAGAGGATCTTTTAATTACAGCTGGGATTTCTTTGTGGCAATTGTTTCACTTTTGTGTTTAGGAAAGAAATCAGATTTGTGTGTAATTGGCTGTTACTGCATGATCACAGCACTGTTTTCCTTCCACAGAAGATACAGTTCCAAAGAAAGTGGTCTGCCACTTCAGTGGAGAAACGTACGCAGATGAGGAACGCTGGGACATTGACAGCTGCACACACTGCTACTGCCTGCAGGGTCAGACTCTCTGCTCCACTGTCAGCTGCCCACCTCTGCCTTGTGCTGAACCCATCAATGTGGAGGGAAGCTGCTGTCCCATGTGTCCAGGTAATGTGATGTGACAACCCAGTTTATTGTGATGCTGGTTTCCTTGGGCCGATAATAAGTTTTTTATATTGAGTTTTGAATGTCAGTCCATGTTTGAATAGTATCACAAAGGCAACAGACTTTTAGACTTCAGGAAAATTAATATTCTTAACAGATAGGCACATTATGCAAAAGCATAGTTTGAATTTCGCTTATTCTGAGAACTGTGAACTGAAAAATTACTTGCTTGCCCCTTTTTTGTCCTTTCACAAGGCTATGGAAATACATTAATGAAGTGGGAAAATTAATATCCTTACATCTCTGCAGATTATGTTACAGTGATTAACATTTCTGTCTTTTCTGAGTCTCTTTGTTACTTTTCAAATATCACATTGCTTTATTTATCACTTTAACTTGTCTTAAAAGCAATGTGACATTTTCTTAGCTATGGGCAAAGGAGCATAAGAATTGCAACTGGTTTTTAATGTGAGTCCTGATACACTTCTGCAGAAGTTTGCTCACCTTATTCAGTCAGCTCGTCACTACTTCTGACAGGACAACTGGGGAGATTCAGCAGTACCCCCTCTTGCAATTCTCCTCCTTTGAGTATTACGAAAAAAAAGCAAGGCAAAGAAACCAGTAGGGACTGTTTACATATCAGCTGGGAAGATGTAGCCTTCCCTTAATTTTTGGGTTTTTTTTTTTTTTGTTCAGTATCACAGAGGAGCAAGCCTGTAGTAAAGCCTGTATTCTGAGATGGTATTTTCAAAAGCAAGTTTGTCCACACCAGTCCTTCGTCCCATTCACATTATGATAATGGTAATGGCAACAGGCATGTATCCCATATACAATATGGAATAAGTTTTCAAACAAAATCCCACGCTAATGGTGAAAATTCTGAAACCTATAAAAGAATTTAAAGGACAAAGCACTGCAGATGGACAAGTATTATTTCCTGAACTCAGAGCAGCACTGAGAAGTTAAGCAGCCTGTAACCTGTGAAACATGTTTATCTCATTTCACAGAGATGTATGTACCTGAACCCACTAACATCCCCATTGAGAAGACAAATCATCGAGGAGATGTTGAACTAGAAGTACCAAACTGGCCAACACCGAGTGAAAATGATATAATCCACATTCACAGAGGTCAGATCTGACATAAACTGGGACAACTTAGGACTGTGTTTATTCCCCATGTTATCATGCATCTACTTTTCCTATTCAGGTAGCATCTGTATAATGCTTTGAAAAGGTGGTTATCTGAGAATATTCTTCAGTGCATAATTCTTACATGCATTTTGCTTTGAGTAAAGATGAGTCAGTCGACTAAATTATATTTATACATTTTGGTCTCATTATCACTCCATGTTCTGCATAGAAGAAACATCTGTGTTGGTATGATGGAGTTCTATAAAATTAAGAATATGACAAAATGATGAATCAGAAGTGATTCTGCAGTGTCTTTTCTGATTCAAAAACTAGAAAGGAGGCCATTGGAGTTGATAGATCTTCATTTGATCCATTTGACATTCTCATGAGTAGATAAACAAAGATAGAAAATCTTGTACCACAGCTCAACATATATCATAGCCAAATGCCAAACCTTATACAAAAAGCCACCTCAGGTATAGTGACACACAGCTAATAAAGTTATCTAAGCATCTTTTATTTAAAACTGCACTGTAATATTATTCCAGCGTAGAGGAACCACTGTGTTGCACTCTGTGCAACAGTCTTTGTTAACCTTTTCTAATTGAAGGACAACCTAAATTATGTATTTTTTTTAATCTGAGGATGGTTTTTTTTCAATCTGAGGACGATCTCGGAGCACACTATTTATTGTTTGGAGAAAGGATGCATGAAATGTAACTGCTTTACAAAGTTCTAAGCTTACACTTTTATAATTACAGCATTTTCATTTCTCAGGCATTAGTAGCTGGCTTGCAACTATCCTGCCTGGGGATTATAAACACACACTACAAACTGTGTGGGAACTTCGCATATGTCATTAAAAGTTACAATTCTTTGCAATTACACACAAAACTTGCTACAGTCTTGTAGACTGCCAGCAGTCTGCTTTCACAGGCTGAGTGCTGCAGGTGTTGCAATACACTCTCAACAGAAGAGAGAGTGAAAACATCGTACTTGTCCTACCAGTTTTTAAAAGTAAAAAAAGAAAACATTACTTTCATCCTAAGGTTTTCAAGTTCTCCTCAGCCTGGAAACACAGTCTGATTTTTTACAAGTAGGAATTTGGTTGTAATTGGATAAGATCATGCAAACACAACTGAGTTAAGAGGTTATTGTCAGACTTGGTTGTTACTGTGCTATAGATTTCCTTCTATCTCCTCTATTTTTGATGACCTTTTCCTGGCTAATACAGTCCCTCTACAAGATCCTAGCGTTCGGTTGTTCTAATTTATGTAAATAAGGTGACATTGCAAGAGAGAAAGTCCAAATTCATATGAGTGACAAGATGTACGACTGAGACTTTTATAATTAGATTCTTCCCTACAGCCAAGGCCCGTTTATAATCACTAACAAATGCTCCCATTTGCCCTGCAGACATGAACCATCTCCAGGGAGAATACCGGAGTGGCAGTGGGCCACACCCCAGCGAAGATGCATCCGTCAGCTCTGTTGCCTTGGTGACAATCCCAATCACAATAGCGCTGTTACTGATCATCGTCCTCCTGCTCATCAACCAGAAAAAGCAGTGGATTCCAGTGTCCTGCTACAAAGCTCCAACCAAGGTGCCATGTCTATTTCCAGACTTTCCCGTTTTCAGGAAACCAGGAACAAAACATTGTGGAAAATGTTAAGCAATAAAAGAGGCTGTTAAAAGTCTGGGGGAAAAGCTGCTGCACATCTGGGGCAACCAGGTTAAGCCTTTGTGTGGTGCTAAATTAACAGAAAACAGTTAAACCAGCCCAGCTGGGATATGAGAATACCAGATCTCCTTTCAGAAGATGAAAAATGGTGACTCTGAAGAGACTGTTGGTCTGTTACTATGTCTGGCATAAGCCAACTTTAGCAAAAGTCCAAACTCTTTCATTGCCAGTTTGATTTTGTTTTGTGCTTATGGACTTGAACCAAAAGGACTTTTTAAATGATGTGCGGAATACAAAAATTATATGATTCACTTAATATTTCCTTTCTCTTTTAACAGCCTTCTTGCCTAAACAATCAACTGGTATATGTGGACTGCAAGAAAGGTACCATGGTCCAGGTGGACAGTTCTCAGAGGATGCTAAGAATTGCAGACCCAGATTCAAGATACAGTGGATTTTACAGCATGCAGAAACAGAACAACCTACAGGCAGATAATTTCTATCAAACAGTTTGAAGAATTGCACCCTTACCAAGGATTTAAGAAAGAGAGAGATAAAGAGAGAGAAAAAGAGACAGTCTGCTATTAAAATAAAACTAGAATTGTGCACTTGCTTAGTGGATTGTATTGGATTTGTGACATGTACAGCTCTAAGACCTTTCTGGGATGAGCTCTGACTCCTGCAATGTGCCAGAAAAAGCATTCCCACTTTTCCTTGAGATAACTGACCAAGTGTTTTCTTAGAACCAAAGTTTTAAAACTTGTTAAGATGTATTTGCTTGTAACATAGCTATAGAGGTTTTTTGGGAGGGGGAATCAGGGGCTAGGGGTAGGCAATGAGGTAAAAGGAAGCTTCAGAGAAGAAAAGCTGGTCATGCTTGGCTGGAGAAGAAAATATCCTGCCGAGCAGCAGGATAGTGGTTGTCCTTGTTGCTCTGAAATTACATCTGTTGCAGCAAAAGCCTAACCCCAGAAGAAAAAAAGTATGAAAAGGTCTGATTATTTTTTTCCAGCTGTTGCTACAGTAATATACTCCTAGAACAGAATTTGTCACATCACAGGTGTGGTGTAGCTGCAAATATTTTTCTATATGATGAGAAGCTGCAGTAGTTAATGAAATAGCAAGGAAAAGATTATAGCAGAAAATAAAGGGTGGGTTTATTAAGGATGTATAAAATTATACCTTGTGCTGCTTTTTGTTTTTATTTTTGTTTTCTTCAAAGCTGATTGGCTAGATTAGCCGGACTTCAGCAGAGTTAGCAAATGACTGAGGCCTAAGTAATTCCTGATATGAGCACTGGATCTTTTGACAGCAGTATTGAAGGGAGGGAGGGAGGAAGGAAGGAAAGAAGGAAGGAAGGAAAAGTCAAGAACACCATGCAGTTCCAGGGGCTTTTGTTTGTTTGTTTTGTCTGTTGTGGTTTTGTTTTGTTGTTTTATATCAATCTCTGGTTGTTCATACAGGAGAAGGAAAAATATTTTTGTTGGACAAAGCTCTTGTGTACAAGAGAGTAAAAAAGAGACTGTTTTAAGGTTGTTGTTTTTTTCCTGTTGATGTTCTTATTTACTGGTATGCAGATTTAGAAACTACTTCCATGCTAGGAAGCTGCTTAATTTTAATTGTATATTACTCAAGCACCTTTTTTGAAGCTCAGAAAAAAAAGGAGATCATGCTTCTTTAAACTTTAGCATTATAGGAATATTTATGTAAATATAATTATGCTAAAAACAACGAAAAGTATTTGTATGTTTGTGTATATATATGTATATACAAATGCATGTAGGTATACATATGTATATATACATGCATGTGTATATACACTATACATATATATACTGTATATATAAAATACTATGTATACAGTATATATTTTTTCTATTTTTTTTCTTGTTGAATGTATTTTTATCTGAGAGATTTTACCCAGAGCAGAAACAGATAACAGGCATTCCATATCAATGCTTAATTGCTTGTGAGTTTAGGAAAGACAAGAAAAGAGCATCTCATTCTACGTACAGTTTGATTTGATTTGATTTGGATTTGATTTGATTTGATTTGAAAGTGTTTGTGTGTGTGTGTGTGTGTGTGCACTCTTGTGTTGGCGTGTGTTCAGTTCGTGCACGATTATAGCAGTAAGCGTTGCTCTTGCTACTTGCTACATTTCAGGGTGTTTCTTATTTTTCTTTTCCTGCTTAGCCTTAAAAAGGCTTTTTAATGAATGCATTGGCTAGAGACACTGATGACAATATACATGCAGCACTAATCAACTCCATAAAATAACACGATCAGCTCCTGGATTTTGGTTGGGTTTTTTTTTCTTTCTTTTTTTTTTTTTTTCAAACAATTGTTTGAAACAACTACTGGAATATTGTCCGCATTAAGCTGGAAGTTTGTTGTAGCTTGCCTCATTTATAACTCTGACTGTATAATACAATGTTAACTTTCCAAACAGGTCTTGGCACTTTTATACTAATTACCCATTTGTGCATTGCCTTTTTTCTTTTACAAATGCTTGTCATAAGAGACACAGATACCCAGTATGCTTAATGTGAAAAGAAAATGTATTTTTTGTAAAGGAACTCTCAAGTATTGTTGTAAATACTTGGTCAGAGATTGCTGAACTTTAAAACTGAAAAAAAAAAAAAACCTAATTTATTATTATAATGACCTAATTTATTAATCTGAAGATTAACAATTTTTTTGTTTTAGAATATCAAAAAGGTGTTCTAGCTGTTTGCATCAAAGAAAAAAATAGGTGTATCATTAAGGGTCAACATTTTTTCTGCTTATATAACTTCAGTTTCCAACCACCAATAAGAAAAAATGTAGTCTCCCCAGTGTTTTGTACTCAATCTGATAATGAAACAGAGATGTTTCTGTCCAGTAACTACAGAGATTTTGTCAAGACAAAACATCCATTCCTTGCATAAGAGTAAGCAGTCTTTATCCAGAAATTGTAAATGCTTGCTTTTGTTTTACAATCAAGGCCATATTCTGAAAATACTAGCAGGATATAGGACATGGTGTAAAATGTTTTTATTATTATTATTTTATTATTATTATTTTAAAGATATGATTTATCCTATGTGCTGTATCCATTCCACTCTTTTACTTTGGTTCCTGTTGTGCTCTTGTAAGAGAAATGCAGATATAATTTTCTGAAAAATAGATGCATATGTGGCACTCGGAGTGCACTGCGGTTCAGCAGATTGCTTGTTTACTTTTTTAACTGTAAGGCGGTTTCTTGTAATTTGGCTCTTGGCAGCACAATAAAAAATTTTAAACCTGTTTATGCGTCTTTTCTTATTGTTCATATTTAAAATGTCCATATTTATTACTTCTGTACACTGCTCCTTGAGACATTAGTTTATAGTTTGATATTATGGTGAGCAGGAATTCACCTATGACAAAGTATTATTGTCATGCTGACCTGAGATCAGAACAGTACAGAATGCACTGTGGGTAAAGAAGAGTTTGCAGGTACAGAAAGTTCTGCATATTACACTAAAGAATTTTCACATTAGAGCTATGTGGAATTCCAAATGGTTCCAGCATTCAGTAAAGATGAATCAAATGCAAAGTTAGGCCTTTGCCCTGCCATGCAGTTTATGTGGTCTAGTCTTACCTGTCAGAAAGCCATGATTAACCACACAAGATTCTAATGCAAGGTCCTACGAAAAGTTTATGGAATCAGAATTTGGACTTCCTGAGCTGCAGGTCATCTATTTCTCTATTAACCTATAATGGTCTTTTTCTTCTAGTAATTTGTAAGCTAATGACTTGATGTCCCAAGTTCTGGTATGTAAGATCCTGGGCAAGGTGGTTTTCAGCTTAACTACTTGCTCTGTGAAAAACTGCCTTCTTCCTTTGAACCTACCCTCCTAATGGTTTCTTTTAATATCCCTGACACTGCATTCAAAGCAGCAGTAGATCAGTATTTATATGTCACCCATTAATTTAGAGACCTGTACCTTGTTTTCATTTTTCCTTAAAAAGCCCAAGATATGATTCTTTGGCAGCAGTTCCATACCTTATGGCCAACCTTGCCATTCCTTGTACTTCCATGTACAGCCTTTAAAGATGAAGGGTAAGGGGACTGAAAATATCCACATTGTTCACATGTGGTACTCCCTGGATCTAGCATGGTGTTTATTGTTTGGATTGCTGCTGACCGCCGAGTCTGTGTTCTTGCAGAGCTAGCTGCAATAATACAAAATGCCCAGTAGTCACTGCAAAGCCCATAATTGACTTTGATTAGGATAGGATAGATCCGTATTTATGTGCATCCCTTTACATTTCCATGTGCTGAATTTCCCCTCCCTCACTAGTTACCTGTTCCAGCATTATTGCTCCTTGCCAAGACTAAGGCTATGGAAGACTTACGTCTTCAAGAAGAGCATCTTCAAACTCTGCAAATTTTGGGTTTTTATCAGAATGAAACAGAAAATATCATTGCACCAATGTATAAAACAATGGTGCATCCACATTTGAACACTCAAAAGTAGTCCTGGTCTTCTCTGCCTTACAGCGTCTCAAAGAATCATATTTGGAATGCCTATTTATACTAGGGTTTGTCAGCTTGTCGTAATCCTGAGTAGGATAGGATGCAAATTCTTTGAATGATCTCAGTGGCACTCAGATACTTAACAAGGAATGCATTTTTCACTTGCAGTGTTGCCAAACATCAAGTAGAAAGTACAGAAAGAAACTTACAGGAGGCTCAAACCGAATCAGGAAGTTAAACAGAGAAAATTCCTGGTACGTACTTTAGGATATCAAAAGTTTATGGTGGGTCAAAAAAAAATACAAGATAAAAAAAGCCCATCGTAAGCTATTGTGCGTAAGGGCACAACACAATGCTAGCAAAGGATGGGCACGGGTGTGACAGTGCGGGTAAGAACAAAGGATCTCCGAAGCTTAGATTCTTGCGTACTAGGTGCCTGAATGAAGGCATAAATGATAGTAAAAAAACAGGTTACAACGAAACTACTGCAAATACTCCTACCATGGTAGAGGCGCTAGAACTNCGGGAGCGCACAGCGCCGGGAGCGCGCAGCGCCGCGTCCCCAGCTGCGGCGGCGGCTATGGCGGCGGCGGCGGCTTCGCAGCGAGACCCGGGCGATTGGCAGGACTTCTCGGGATTCCAGCCCTCCGCGGGGAGCGGCCCCGAGGCCGCCCGCGACAAGGGCGGCTGGGGAAGCGGGGATCTAGGGGCGAAGCTGTCCCTCTGCTTCGAGCCCCCGCAGGCCCGGGCTGGCAGCGGCGGCGGCGAGAGCCGCGTTCCGCTGCGGCCGCTCACGGAGCAGAGCGCGCTGCAGGACGACGAGTGAGTGCGGGCCGGGGGGCGCGGAGAGGGAACGGAGGGTCGGTCCCGCCCGGCCTGAGGGGACAGCGCGGCCCAGCCAGCCCTGCCGTGCGAGAGCGCTGCCCCTGGGCCTTGCCGAGTCCAGCAGGGCTTGTGGGCTGCGGGAGCGGAGCCTTTCCCCGCCCCCGGGGCTGCAGCTGGGAACTGCCGGGCCTCGGCAAGAGGGCACATTCAGCCTCCGCGGCGCGGGTTTGACATAGAGCCCTCCGGCTTTATCCCCCGACTACCAGGGAAGCGTGAGCATCCCAGAGCTTCTTACCCCGCCGAGGTAGCGATAAGTGCTAGTTCTGAAGTGCAGTGACCGGGGTTAATATTTGTTTAGCTTCTTGCAAAGTGCCCACTGTCTCAGTGCTTGAAATTAAACGTGGAAAGTGCAGAAAGTGGGTGAAGAACAAAATCGCAGCCGCGACTGCGATAATTGTTTGGGGTTTTTTCCCCCTGAGCAATAGAGCTTTTCTGATCCATGCTGCTGTACAGTTTTTAACATTATTTTACTGGCATTTCTATTTCTTATTTTATACTAAATTTAGTCAGCTTATCTTCATTAAAAATACTGCAGTCTTACTTTAAGGTAACTAAATTGTATGCCTTGTTCTAAGAGAAGAATAAAAAAATGCCTGTTAGCAAAACACTGTGGTGTAAACAGTGAGGTAAGCTGAGAGTACCATGAATCACGTTGAGCAGCGATGAGGCTCTGTCTGCCTCGGCCTTTCCTCTGACCTCCTCTGAGCCTTAGCTAGGCAACCATTCCAAACATCCACCCACAGCATAGCGCCTGGAGGCAGGGCTTGGCTGGGGACTTGAGGAAGCAGCCTGCTTACAGGGCTGCTGTGGTTAAAGTCTGAGCTGCCAGCGTAGGTCTGCATGTGCAAGCCTCAGGTCTGCAGAGGCAAGCCTCCAGGACAGCCAGAGAGGATGTATGCTCTAGAAACAGTAAAGGCTGACCGAGGACAAGAGTGATGGGCTGAGCTCTGCAAGAGTACTTCTGGAAAAAAAATTTCTTCCAAAATTTTAGTCTGATCTGTGCATTTTCATTATTCTGTGATAAATGGAAAGGAAAAAAAAGATTTGGCTCAGAATTTGCTACTCAGCCTCTGCTAAACAACGCTAGGAATGGAATTTATAGCTCAGCTCAAATTTCATTGAAGGAAAGGCTCATCCACCCCCAGAAAAGATTTTGAGTATAGTTATATAATTAGTATGGAAGCTGTGTCTTCATTTATTGTTTTGTTTCACTGCTGTGCATACATTGTTGTTTGAAAAGGGAAGTAAATTAGGTTTATCAAAAAACATTTTCTCTTAGCTTTAAAACACTAAAAATATTGTCAGTAACTTGCAGTGAATATATAGGGNCTTCCAACCCAAACCATTCTACACCTGCCCCTCCTGCCCGATGAGCCGGCGCTGCTGGGCGTGGGGCTGTGAGTCAGTACGGACACCGCTGTGTGCGCGTCTGCGGGCGCTGCCACAACCGAGCCCGGCCCGGCTCTCCGGGCGCTGTCACAGCCGGGGCTGCCCCGACCAGGCTCTCCGATTNCCCTCCGGCTTTATCCCCCGACTACCAGGGAAGCGTGAGCATCCCAGAGCTTCTTACCCCGCCGAGGTAGCGATAAGTGCTAGTTCTGAAGTGCAGTGACCGGGGTTAATATTTGTTTAGCTTCTTGCAAAGTGCCCACTGTCTCAGTGCTTGAAATTAAACGTGGAAAGTGCAGAAAGTGGGTGAAGAACAAAATCGCAGCCGCGACTGCGATAATTGTTTGGGGTTTTTTCCCCCTGAGCAATAGAGCTTTTCTGATCCATGCTGCTGTACAGTTTTTAACATTATTTTACTGGCATTTCTATTTCTTATTTTATACTAAATTTAGTCAGCTTATCTTCATTAAAAATACTGCAGTCTTACTTTAAGGTAACTAAATTGTATGCCTTGTTCTAAGAGAAGAATAAAAAAATGCCTGTTAGCAAAACACTGTGGTGTAAACAGTGAGGTAAGCTGAGAGTACCATGAATCACGTTGAGCAGCGATGAGGCTCTGTCTGCCTCGGCCTTTCCTCTGACCTCCTCTGAGCCTTAGCTAGGCAACCATTCCAAACATCCACCCACAGCATAGCGCCTGGAGGCAGGGCTTGGCTGGGGACTTGAGGAAGCAGCCTGCTTACAGGGCTGCTGTGGTTAAAGTCTGAGCTGCCAGCGTAGGTCTGCATGTGCAAGCCTCAGGTCTGCAGAGGCAAGCCTCCAGGACAGCCAGAGAGGATGTGTGCTCTAGAAACAGTAAAGGCTGACCGAGGACAAGAGTGATGGGCTGAGCTCTGCAAGAGTACTTCTGGAAAAAAAATTTCTTCCAAAATTTTAGTCTGATCTGTGCATTTTCATTATTCTGTGATAAATGGAAAGGAAAAAAAAGATTTGGCTCAGAATTTGCTACTCAGCCTCTGCTAAACAACGCTAGGAATGGAATTTATAGCTCAGCTCAAATTTCATTGAAGGAAAGGCTCATCCACCCCCAGAAAAGATTTTGAGTATAGTTATATAATTAGTATGGAAGCTGTGTCTTCATTTATTGTTTTGTTTCACTGCTGTGCATACATTGTTGTTTGAAAAGGGAAGTAAATTAGGTTTATCAAAAAACATTTTCTCTTAGCTTTAAAACACTAAAAATATTGTCAGTAACTTGCAATGAATATATAGGGAGGAAAATGTAGTTACTGATAGAGATATCGTTAGGAATATGTTTATTACTGATCAGTTGCTGCTTGTTTTGAGGTTCGCGTTTTTGTTCCTTTATTCCTCTCTCCAGGATTTGGAATGCTTTGACTGATAATTATGGTAACGTGATGCCAGTTGATTGGAAATCTTCCCACACCAGAGCTTTGCACTTGCCAACACTGAATCTTTCAGAAAAAGGGGTAAGTTCTGATCAGCGGAAGTACCCTCTTTCGATCTTTGGAACTCAAGAGGGAAATAAAACTGTTTGCATTTGTATAAAAGAATGTTGTTATTAAGTGGCTGAAGATATTTTTAGTACTTGCCATTATACATGAGAGCTTTTTATAAATCAAAGAACCATTGATGTATGTTTGTATCTCTTTGGGTTGGAATAATTCGGGGTTAGTTTTAGATGACTGTTCATTAGAGCCAGAGCATGATAGAAAAAAAATGTGAATTGAGAAAGTGTTTCACATAAAATCTTTGTGCTGTATGATTCATGCTGAACACTGGTCTGGGTAAGGGAGGAAAAGAGGCAGGAGTAGTCTGATTTAGTAAATCCAGTGAGGACTTTTCTTAACTTTATCTCATTCCACAGTCAGATGGCTTCTTTAACAGGCAAGGTGGCCCAGGAGACACTGAAGTGCAAGCGTTTGTTTTGTTTTCTTTATTTAAGAGTTAGAATGGTTCTTTGGGGAGGGAGCAGGGAATTAAGACCTTCTGAGAGGTTTATAGGAAGGGTTGTCCTCTGATGATATTAAAAATGGATTAAAAGGCATCAGGAAGAAAAGCTAGGAGGAATTCCCATCTCATAGGTTTTCTGAGGAAACGAGTGGCTTATCTTTTAAACATAGTGAAGTTCAGTTATGTTGTAAAAATATCTGAGTGCATAACCTGAGAATCAGGTAGTGCTTTGACTTGTGCCATCCATTAGATAATCGACAGATGCTTTTTAATGTGACAGGAGCAAAGATTGTTCTGCTGAAGAGGATACTTGGGGGTTCCGTAGAGGAAGGTGCAAATTTGGCACTCTCTTGATTTGAGTCTCATGGTTATCCCTTCAATTTGACTTTTGTTTCTTCTAATTTTTATTGATTGCTTGTTCAGATTTTATAAGTGGGTTTTAGAGTAATTAATTCCTTACATTTTAAGTAAAAATACAATCCCCTCATGCTGTGAACTTGTGTCACAGGAAAATGGATGGGAAGACTAATGGATTTCTTGATAAGGAACTAAGTATAATAGATAAAAAAATGTTTCATATAGTTTTTGTAAGTTATTTGCAGGAAGTTACGAAGAAAGTACATAAAAAAGTCTGAAGTGGTATTGCTGGATTAAAAAGAATCTTAGATATGCTTCCAGTAGAGAGAAAACGAGTTTATGGATTAAACGTAGCTCAAGTTTTTTCAGCTTTCACTCCACATGGCATGCCTTCTGATGTGTAAAGGCTGTGGGGAGTGTTTGACATACTTTTCTTCTGCTTCTTTTTGTTCAGCAGTGCTGCTGGATATGTGACAGCACATATGGACTAGCTAGTATCTTGTTTTAACTTCCTTACAATGAAAACTAACAGCTAAGCAACACTTCTCTGATGCATTTGAAACTAATAATGTGCTGCTGAAATTGTGCTGAAAGCATTTCTCCTCCTGTTTTAGTAGGGAAAATGTAAGGTCAATAAGGCTGATTTGCCTGATCTCAGTTGCTTCACGTGTGAGGTCTGTGTACACTTTTATATGTGTCTGACAGTGAAAGAAGTAGCTGGGTGGAAGTGGTGTGCACAGTGGTACAAGGAGTCGGATTGTGCAATTCCTTGTTTGTTTTGTTTTCACTAGATTACTTTTAAATAGGTCATTCCCTGGTAGCAGGAGGACAGAAGGAGGCATGGAGTGTGACTGAGTGAAAAGCCAGGTGTTCCTTTTAGTCCAGATTACAGCTGATACGATTTTTGGTGGTTTGTTCGTCTGTATTATCAAAACATATTCTGACAGTCTCTCAAAATGTTTCTGGAGATGTCAGGAGGGAAAGCAGATCTTCTAGATAAATTGTTATCCTTGCTTATTATCCCATCATTGTTGTCATAATCCTATATGAAAAAAAATATTTGAGGATTGCAGACATTTAAAAAATGTCAAATTGGGGTGTGTCTGTGTAGTTGATTAAGAGAGGGTCATAGTGGAGCCTTGTCACTGCACAGCTATTGGAATTCAGATTCTGGAAAAAAGTGGACATTTGACTTCGTTCTGAGGGCTGAAGAAGTGCAAATTGTATGTTTTCCCCTACAGATGAGCTACATGGGGATATCGGTTGCAGGTTCAAAATGAATCTGAAAACTATTAAGGTTTCTGAAGAAACTGAGAAAATTGGAGGAATTACAAGAAAAACTGAAAACTGATACTGTGAAACCGAGGACTTTGTACAGCCAGTCATGATGCTTGTAAATTAGCCCAAAGATCAATTAAAGCAGTGCAGCTCAAATGTCAGAGGTTAGGGATTGCAGCTTTGGGGGGGCTTTTCTAGGTTGCAGTCTAGTCATAGGCAAAGTACAGAAACAATTTTTTAAATAAACCAGGATATATCATTGTGTGAGAGTAAAATATGCCTGACTTATTAAGGAGGGAACTTAAGTCTTTTACTGTACTTATATCTTCAGTTTGAAAGGATGAGTATCATTTGGTGGTATATGTATGGGAACAGTGTTACTTCTCTTTCTTTGTGGAAAGATCCTGAGATATTTAACAATATATTTTTTTAAATAATCTGGGGTGATACCAGTGTTCTGATATTACCATTCGATATCAACTCTTTTCAACTTTTTTCCCTGTCTTTTATTATGTGACAAATTAGAACCATAAAAGCACTTAAAGTAAGAGGTTTGTGTAACATTTGATGTTATAGGCAAGATTTTCACCCCACACAGACATTTGTCAATCTTCAGTTAGGATTTAAGTATTTACGTTGGAATGACAGCCTCCTGTGTAGATACCTGCATATCAGTGTGCATATGGTCTTTATATACTGACATTATTTAAAGACATTAAAGATTGACAGCTATTTTAACTTTGTCCAGTTGCAGTTTTGATTTCATTTTCCAGGCTGTTTGACAGAAAGAATTATTGATTCCATTATTATGGGCCAAGAGTCAGTTTCATTCTTAAAATTCAGTATTAGTTCCTCTTTTGTTTTTTGTACATGTACATGCATTTTATACACCTACATTAGGGGTGTATATATATTTATATAAATACACCTTTTCATGCTTTTTAGGTAAATGACAACTTGAACCTTGACCTGTCAGATGATGAAGAGCTGAGAGAACAGTTGGATATGCATTCTATCATTGTTTCCTGCATCAATGAAGAACCACTCTTCACAGCAGAGCAGGTAAAGTGTTCAGCTAAGACAATGTTGGCAGTGTAGAATGTTCTTTTAGTTTGTTGCTGTTTTTTGTTGTTGTTCTTGCTCTTCACTGTAGCTAAGCTTCCTGGTTGTTCTTTGTTTAGGGTTTTAAGAATGTGTGAGATGTCATTATGTCATTCACATTTGAAAAGTGTTTCAATACTTCAGGTGAGGTTGGTAGTCCTGGGTCTTTGAAATCTTTCTATATTTCTTACCATGAATTAGTCAGGAATGCTACTAAATTAAATATTTGTGTTAAAAAACAAAAATATTTTCAGAATCTTAGTGGTATGGTAGTTTGTGGTTTTCCAGCATGACTGTGTGGCAGTTCATAGCTTCACAGGGCATTGTTCTTAGCAAGAATTCTTTGAAGTTTTTGCCCAACATGACAGCAGATCAGTGTTTCTGCTACTGAGCTTTCAAATCACTTGGTATCCAAAGGCGTCATATCCATGGGTTTACTTCAGTTATCTGGGAAATTGCTCTTCTGGGTAAGGTTAATGAGCATCAGGTCTGTTAAGATCCTGCTTTAGTAAGCAAATGCAATAATCTATTTTGTTGTTGCTTAAATGGCTATCTGTGAACTCTGATGAACATGGTTATTAATAGTACAGGAGACAGGATTGCTTGGACTGCCTTGACTCTTTTTTACTGTGAGTTGGATCTCAGCCTTTAAACTTCTAAAAGTTGATGTGTTACTTATTCAGATGTCTAGGTAATAATTTACCCTGTAGGAATGTGTTCATTTATGAGATGTAAAGTAAACTATCTATGCACAGAATTTCTGTTGTCATACTTTATGTCTGGCTCAGGTCTTATGCCCAGGGATGCAAGTCAGCTTCAGGTTGTGGTGGATCAGTTCATAAAACTTCCCATGAGCACAGTAGATTTTCAAGCTGTTTGGAGGCGCTTTTTCATTTTTTGGAGGTTTTTTTGAGAGGTTTTCTTTGGGTTTTTTGTTAGTTTGTTTTCATTTTGTTGTTTTTTTGTTGGAGGAGGGAGGGGTGTTTGTTTTACATAGAGAAGCCTGGTGAAATAGGGAGTGGGGGAAGTAATTTATTTTTGTTGTTGTGTCTTCCTTCAACTGAATACTCAGGAAAGATACTCCAGCTCACTCTTCAATTCAGTTCTCTTAAGCAGAATCATGGGTACCTTCCTGTAGAAATAACCCTATGGTTTCAACACACTCCTTGTTATGCCAGCACCAATTTACTGTTACAAGATGTGGTTATTCTCAGAGAGCAAGGATGGGGAGGAAGTGTCAGTATGTTTTTATTGAGCCTCTTCCATCCTATCTTGGTGCTAATTTCATCCAGCCTTGCTTCAAATTGCAGGCTGTTACTCTTCATGCAGGAGGGTTTTCATAAGGGTTTTCGTTTTTCAAAGGTGATTGAAGAAATAGAGGAAATGATGCAGGAATCGCCTGATCCAGAAGATGATGAAACGCCCACCCAATCAGATCGGCTCTCTATACTTTCCCAGGAAATTCAGACACTCAAAAGATCCAGTACAAACAACAGCTATGAAGAGAGTAAGTGATATTTATTTAGTATTTTTGCTCTTATGCTTGTTGAAAACTGTTTAAAGGGTAAGTTTGCCATGTGTTTGATTCATAGCAAGTCCTTCTTACAAAATATCTGTATTCGAAAGTATTTTCAAAGTGTCCTGACAGAAAAGCCTACCTTTGTCATCTTTCATATGACTAAGAACAAAAATAAAACTTCATAGAATTTCAATTTAAAGCAAATACTCTGCAGGTTGATACAGTGGAATGAGGTTCCTTCATGGGTAAAGTGATAAGTTGGTCATTTTTTATTAAACTTTGTTATTTTCTGTAAAGTGAGACACTTTCTTCATGCCAGTAGACTGTTTAGGATCAGCTGAAGCTCTTGAAACCTATGCAGTAAATGAAGCTTTACCATACTTTTGGTACAGTTTCAGTCATTGCAACTTATCTCGATAGACAGTAACACAAAACTAAGGCAACCATTTCTTTTTTCCGCCATAAGGACCATGCGTATTTTTTGGTCCTCCCCTTCCATTCCTCTTCAGAAAGCTTAAAAATATCCCTTGTATCTTCTACTCAAATGAAATCATCTGTGCTTCCCTATACAAAAGCACAGGAGAAATTACATTAATAATTTAATTGTAGTAGGTTGAATTGTATGAAAAAAACCCCTGTGACTAATCAGTTTTATGATGGAAAATTTTGTTTAATCTGTGCATTTGTAAGCATAATTCTAGAAGGTGCTAGGATCACAAAGAATATTTGATAGATGATCTTTCTACTGTGGTCCCTTTTAAAAAGTTAGGTGCTTTCTTTCCTGTAGTCTGGGTCAACAATACAAACTCTGTAGAAGATTCAGAAAACTGGCCGACCTCTTGTGGCATGACTTAGAGTTTCTGCAACATTTCAGATTTATGGAAGAGATTCCAAGCATGAAAATGGTCTCTTAACTGTCTCAACACATAAATTTCAGGAATGTGAAAGCAAAATGTATTGTGTTCAGCAGGGCTTCCTGCTTTTCTGACAGTTCCATATGTCTTTAGGTTTGGAGCTAATCAAGCTTGCTTGGTATTTCATATGATATTTATTTTGCTCTGCCTCAGGAGTCCATCTGTTGCATCTTTATGGTTTAAAGGTCAGTCGTGACCAAATAATGCCTTGAGTTACTTTGGCAGATAATTTAACTTTGCTTCACCAGTTTCTCAGAATCTGCTTTCATGTCTTTCAGGTCACTATTTTATTAAAAGCTCTTGCTACCTATTTTTAGTGTGTGAAGGTGCTTCAGAATTTGTCTGCATCTCTCTGAAATTTTTACAGGTTTTTTCTAGAAACTGTCTGACTTTTATAGGATAGATCAGAGATGTTCATTCATTTAGAATTCAGAGCAGGAAATCACTTATATTTACTTTTTTCTTGGGTAGGAAAAGACACATATTAAGGCAGTCCAAAAATAAAGCTCTGGTTACACAAGTGAGTTCTTCAGCCTGCTATCTAAGTTTCAGTGCATGTAGTCTTCTGTATTTGAATTCCTCTGTCTTCACTCAGCTGCATCAGCTGAGTATTTCCTAGGTAGCCTCGAAGACTTTGATAGTGACAACTGATCTGTCATCAGTCAGGACTGCAGTTGGGTAACCTGCACCCATGTTTTTGGAACAATTGTTTCTTAGGCTGTGAAGCTGGTTCTTAAGTGTTGGGAGTCACAGGTGCTTTCTCTCAGTACTGTTAGCGGTGTTTGAGCAGAGTTTAAGGCCTAAGCTACCTTGAAAAACTGTGGCTCCTTGACAGAGAATTGTATTAACAGGTTTCATTGCTGTCTCTTTAGTTAAGTAAGTGACAAGGAGCTTTCTCCAATCAATTTTCCCTGCTGTAGTTCAAGAGAAAAAAAATCACATTTCACTTACTATCTTTGATGCTTCTAAGAGCTACACTTTTTTATAGTTTGTGGCCTTATTTTTATCTTTTAACAGTTGTCTGTAGGTGCTTTGCCTTATAAGAATTCTTGTAGACATGATATTTACTAGACTGATTCAATTAAACTAAATAGTTACAGGCATCTATGCAGTGTCCTTAAACAGATTGTACCTGTCAGTGTAATCAGGACTTGCTGTTTCTCACGTGCCAAATAAGATTATGTTCTTTGACACAGCAACTGCTGGGTCTTAACAGCTTCCTAGATGTGTCAGACTCAAACTGGAACAGAAAGCAGTCCTCAAAGATATGCCCACTTTTAACCCAAGCAAGCCTCAGAACATGTTCTTGGTCGTGATTGCACTGTCTGTAACACATCACCCAATAGTTCAGAAAATGTGAAGGCCTTTTACTTTAAACAGTGTATGCAGAGGAAAGTAATAGTTAATAATTGTGTCAGAAGTTTAGCACTTACTTCAGTTTCCAGCATAAACAACCCAGCACACTCTTTGTATTTGCAGGTTATCTCAGATTTCTCAGAAGTAAGAAGATAGTTTAACCATCTTTTTGTTGCTAATCTTGTCACCTCTGGGATGTGTTTATTCCTTTAGGGGTATTGCTTTGTTCTATGTGGTTTTAGAACTGAATTTTTTGTTTTGAGAAATTTCAGAGTACTCTTTTTTTTATGATTCCCACAAGTTTTCTTGTGCTTAAAATCTTGACATACTACTTTTTATATGAACTATTTGTAGGAGTAAAAAGATTGTCTGTTGCTGAATTAAATGAACTGCTAGAAGAAATTGAGACTGCTATTAAGGATTATTCTGAGGAACTGGTACAGCAGTTGGCTCTACGAGATGAGTTGGAGTTTGAGAAGGAAGTGAAAAACAGCTTCATTTCTGTCCTCATCGAAGTACAGAACAAACAGCGAGAACACAAAGAAACAGCAAAGAAGAAGAAGAAGCTGAAAAATGGTAGTCCTCAGAATGGCAAACAAGAAAGAGGTCATATGCCTGGATGAGTAAGAAAATTTTTATAAGTCTTTATACATTTAAATTTTTTTTGTTTTTTTCTCCTATGGGAAGTAGTAGTCCTGGATTATATTAGGATACCTGGTACTCCTGCTTCCATGCCTTCATTCACAAACAAGGCTTAAGCTCTTCCTGTTGACAGTTTTTTTTCACAGGGTCATATATTTTACTCTTCTCATACTCAGAAAAGATTTTTTTAACTGTTTGCAAATCAGCCTGGAACTAGCATACCTTTCTTGCAAAAAATACTGTCTTTGGATGTACTGCTCTGTATTCTATTGCCAGTAGGCAAATTCATTATCTGTTTGGTTTCAGTGTGTGAATTTTAGTATGTGTTAGTCTTGCAGGAAATTCACTATTATTGTTGCTGTAGTTGCACAGATACTTATTGATCATGCTGGTTTTTAGGTAGGAAAAAAGTGAGTGTCTTACCCTGGGTCTCCTAACCTGTGGCAGAGTTACTGCATTCAACAAGAGACAAGGAGGAGGCCAAAGTGTAGTGCATGTGTTCAGGGAGAAGATAATTTATCTTATTCTTTACAGAACATAGCAACAAAAGGAAAAACGTCGTTCAAGTAGAGTTGAATAAGAGGGGTCTGAGCATAAAAGAAATTAGGTTACTAGCTTGTCAATGCAATCTTTTCTTTCTTATCTATCTAGTATAATTTAAAATTACTTAAGTGAGATATTAATGTTTAAATTTCTTTGTGCCTCTTATGGGATGCAGAAAATGTGGTTTTGTAGATCTTGGCTAAGTCCCAGAAAGAATGCTTCAGTTCGGCATCAGAAGGTTTTGGGGTTTGCTTTTCAAATGTAAGGAATAAACATTTGTAATTAAATGTTAATACTTCAGGATTTGTTTCTAAACTTACAAGCATAAGATACCTGTGATATAACCCAAACAGGGTTCTGATCTCATCTGTCAAATGAGAGATGTTTGTGTGTGTAGCTAAGTTTTAGTGGAACTTTAAGAAATTACATGTCTGGAAAACCATACAAAATTGTCATCCCTTTACAAGAGCACAGTCAGTAGTTCCTTTTTGCTTCTCAGTCATGTAAAACTAAAAAGGGATGTTCTACCTAGAAAGAAAAATAATTACTTTGTTCTGAAACTTGAGTCAAGTGATTCATAAGCTGTTCTGGTTAGTTTCAAGTTTAGAAACTTGAGTGATGCTTTCAGGTCTAACTTACATGGTCCCAGTATAAGACATTTTTGTATTTGGTTGTTTCAAGATACAGATGTGTCACGTTGCTTCCTAAGAGGGATTGAGCAGATTAGCTCACAAGTGAGACTGTAGCTGCATGTGTGTGATTCCTTTGAAAATAGATGTCACTGTCACCAAGAGCAGATTTGAGAGCTCTCTCCCAGAAAGAGGTGCAAGGTTCAAGGTTCCTTTCTTCAACACCCCTTTTTTATTTTTTTTTAAGTGCTGAGAA
The DNA here is from genome assembly GCA_013398055.1 of Ifrita kowaldi. Classification (NCBI taxonomy): domain Eukaryota; kingdom Metazoa; phylum Chordata; class Aves; order Passeriformes; family Cinclosomatidae; genus Ifrita; species Ifrita kowaldi. The sequence goes on along the minus strand of VZRS01008986.1, from coordinate 2,297,027 downwards.
TGTGCATACAGATAGTATGTTCTAGTAGCTTTGTGAAGACTGAGTTTCTGTTAATAAATAATGTATTGATTGGTCATTTTGTTAACTGTAATGAAGTCTCATTTAAATACAAGGATTTGAAGTAGAGTTAAATTTTCATACTCTTAAGAAAATTGATTCTCCTTTAGATACTATAACTGAATATTAAAAAAAAATAGTTATTTTAATTTTTTTGTCCTTGATACAGTCTTTGGATAAATCAGTTTCTTAGACTTCTAAACTTTTACCTCTCTCACAAGGGGAAACTGGGGAGCAGTTAAAAATAGTCAGGGCTTGAAGATACCAGTTCCTTTAAGTAGGATATCTTAAAAGAGTTAAGATGGCTTTGGCAAAATTTATGTCTTTACTGACCTTGTGTGCTTTAGAAAGTAAATGAATACTGCATTCCAGCACATTTTATTCCCCTCACATAAAAAAGTACATTCAGATAAACATGCTGAGGTGTGGTCACCATGCTGCCCTCTGTCAGCAGCTTGGCTGTTTCTTCTTTTCATGTTCTTGTCACTTGCTGGTTTTATATTGCATGCTAAACATCAAAACTGTTTTGATTTTGATTTTTTTCTTACTTCTGCAGCAAGCACAAAGTATTACAAAGTTCAAGGAAAAAATGTGTAGTTGGATTATACACTGCTTTTTCTTTACTTGGATTCCATGTAATGGAGCTTGAAATCAATATGGGTGTGTTATTAACTAATTGTGTATATTTTATCATAGTACAGAAAATGGGGAATACTAATTGTTCCTTCAATTGTGGAAAAGGAAGCATGAAAACATTAGAAGTTTTAAAGAGGTGGAGCTGCAAACAGCTACCTCTGAACAGTGTTTCTAGTGTGTGCTTAAAATCTGAAAAATTCATGTCAATAGTGTCTCTAAACATACATTGTTCAAACACAAATGTTAGAGGAGATTTTACTGGGAGCTGAACTTTGAAAAATGCTATTGTCTTACATTTGTAAATGAAACAGCCATAAAAGGCAAGACTTGATTATTGGGTCTGCAGTGTGAAGATTTTGTTTAAATAAATTTTGGTGTAGAAGTACTGCTTAACTGCCATTATAAGGTTTGCTTCTTAATTAAAAAAATTAAGTAGATGAGTGAAGAAATAGAAATGTGCTGAAATACATCTTGGAGCTTGTCTTTGCCATTTGTCTTTCATAGTCTTGATAAATGCTGATTAATAGTCTTCTGAACTTTTCTCTGTCCCTTTTTTTTTTTCTTTCTGCTATGTTTTCACTACTTTTAGCGCTTCAGCATGGAAGGGATCTCAAATGTCATACAGAATGGCTTCCGCCACACGTTTGGAAACTCGAGTGGAGAGAAACAGGTGCTGGGCTATCTTCTCCCTTTTTTTCTCATTCTTTGCCTGCACTTTTGGTAGGAGCTGAGATCTTGAAAATTGACAGTAGTTGAAGATAAATGCTGAGACAGGAAAAACCGGGATAAAATGCTGGAATCTCTGCTCCTTCCCTACCTCGGAATTCTGATCAGCTTACAGTCTCTTTCTCTCCTCAACAGCTCAAGTGATTCAGGAACTTGATACCCTGATGTACTGAGCCAATAACCCATGTTTCTTACCCCAGACTAGAAGTCTGTTTTAGCATAATGCATGCTTTGGATACATTGCATGTCGGTAAAAATCTAGTAACTAGTCAAAGAATGTGTATCAGGTTAGATGCAGTGTTTCACCCTTCAGCGTTAGAAACTTGCATAATGAAAAAAGGTTTTGTTTTCTTTTGTCTTCAAATGTTCAGAGGTGATACATCTAAAAGCAGAGTAGCACCTGGAAAATGTATAGACCATATTGTCTTTTACCTTTGAAAAACTGCATGATTTTAAAAGCAGCCAACTATGTGCAATGCAGATTACCAGTATAAAATACATGAGCTATAGGCAAGCTTGTGTCTTTTCATTGGGTATTTGAATATTGAAATGTAAAGCAGAGAGCCAGCTTCAGTGGGCATCGTGTAGATGTTGTGTGTACCTTGGAAGCAAGATTCTTATGCCTTATTTCAAAGTAATAGCTTGCCTGCTGTTTCAGATCTGTAGTATGTATTTTATTAGCTGCATTCTGAATTTTAGTGAGCTCCTAATGCTTACACTGTTGTTTAGTCTTCTGGCACACTTTACAAAATATTGGTATTTCACATTATTTAACGTGTGCCCACTATTTTAGTTTATGCACTTTTGTCAGAGAAGTCCATTAGAGTTCTTTTTTTTCTCCAGTGAGAAGTCCATTGAGGCAATAAATTGGCTGGCAGTTTAGAAGTCAAGGCTGATTAGGCTTTTGTCTGGAAGATGAATGTTGTGTCTTGCAGAGAAGTTTGGGAAGTGAAACAACTTCTCTCAAGTCATTCTGCAATCATGAGGCTGGAAATCAAAGACTTGCCCACTTTCTCAGGCAAGGTGTATGTATGAGATTTTATTAATACCTTGATCCAGCTATTTGTTTTTCCTCAGCTTTGGGGATCTTGAACACATGCACAGAGCTTACCTAACAAGAGTTTTTATCACTCTGCATTATCACAGTACTGGTAAAGCTGTACCTGTGTGCTGGGAGTTTTTTTCTTTGCTATCTTTACCACAAATTACAGCTTTTTATACCTGTATCTTTAGCTATTTTAAATATCATGTATTTTCATAAAGTCAGCTTATTTAACTATGCCACTCCATCATATTTTTGGTTAAAAGACTTTCACTGTCTCTTATGTAGACATAAGTAGCATAAACATATGTTAAAAATAACACTGATTGAATCACTTTTGCAGTCATTTTTTGAGTTCATTTACTAATGTTATTCTTCATGTTGATCATACTTTTCTCCTGATTTATCTTTTTCTATATCCTTATGGTTATGGGGATTTTTTTCCCTTTCTTTATCTTAAAGCAAATCCAAAGCATGGAATTAAATTGAACTTAAAATGAAATATAGGGTAGAAAGGTAGAAAATACACCAGCTCTGTTCTGATTTATTCCTGGAAATCCATTTTTCTATGGCATTTGTTTTCTGTTTGGCAGGTTTTTGTTTGCTTAGGTTTTTTGTCACGTTACCAAACCCTGGCCCTACTTTTGAAATACTAGTGTAATCTTCTTAGTGCAACAAGTTGAAAAATTAAACAGTTATCAAATATTCAGTTTCTTAATGCTGCTCCCACAATATTAATTTGAGTGGTTTTTTTCAGGGTGTCATTATAAACTCACATTCAGGTGTTTTCTGCTAGCAGGGAAGAGTTAGAAATCTGGAATTGTGGTAAAAAAACAATGCAAGGACAGACAATTTTTTGTGTACCTTGGAAGCCAGAAGTTCCTGCACATAAGGTTACAATGTAAAAAAGTTTATGACAAGTTTGTGCAGTTATTTCAGAACTCTTTTCCATTTTTTAATTTTAATTATATTTACCACCTTCTACTACCATCTGATAGTGGGTACTTCCCTTTTTAAAATCTTAGTCCTTTTTTCTGTGCATGTGTTTGAGGTGCAAGTGAAAACTACTTAAGAGATTTTCAACATGTAAAGAGAAACTGCCAGTGGGAACTCCCTGTTCCTATCTGATAATGCAGTCAAAAAAAAAAGACACTGAAATGTTGGTAGCTCTTTCTGTAATCATATTTCTGGAAGAAACTTCAAGACAGTCATCTTCCTTTTGGTTTTCAGGCGTAGCAAACACTTTTCATAGGTGATGAAAAATTGCAATGGGAATTGCTGCTTTATCATGTCATCAAATCTGCTTCAAAAATTTAGAGGTCATAGCAGATGTAACACTTGGTCATGTCAATAAGCTACACTTCAGTCACTCCTTCATTCTTTTCGTAATATGTTATCCTTCACACAGCAGTTCAGGAAATGAGTTTTTATAGTGCTATTACAGAGACTGATTGTTACAGCTGCAAAGTGGATGAGAAGAAGGAAAGTATTTCTGGAAACTAAGAAATTCCTTTTTTTTGTTTTAATTGCTACTGTTAGAGAGGAAAAATGGCAGGTGAAGTTTACAGAAGAAGGGAAATAGGCTTAGTTGATATTTGGTGCCGTGAAATATCCTAGTTATTTTCTAGAATATTTATTCTCCAGGTAAAGGGTAGAATGCCACTTAGTACTGAAGGCTGGAAAAGACAGCCAGAAATCTGATTTCTGTGTTAGTAGATCCACTTTCATCTCTGCCATTGGCAGATTCAGCAGCCTTATATCTAGCTATTGATTGTGGTAATTTTATTAAGAGCACAGTTCTCTGGTGATGCTTGTTGGTTACATCTCCTGAAAGGAAATTGAAAATTGATTGTTTCCTAAGAAGCATTGCATGCTTTCCTCTGCTTTGCTGAGTGGACATGAGAAAATGCCAAAAGAAAAGGGAGGGAGCAAAGCACCCTGTGTTTGCAGAAGGTCTTGGGGAGGTGTCAGTACCACCTATACAATTGGTTCAGTGCCACTGAACTGAGTCTGTTTGGCTTTTAGGCAGATGTTGTGGTTGGGTGTGAGGTGCGTGATCGTGCTGCAAGCACGGCAGTGGTTGTAGCAGTGCAGCTCTCCACCAGAGGCTGAGTTACACGCGACTCTCACTGAAGGGCTGGTAGCAGGAGAGGAGGAGACCGTGTACCTTGTTTGTGACGTGTTTGCTGCTTCTTGCCTGGAGAACCACCTACATGTCGAGCTGAATGAGACATTGAGGGTTACTTTGCCTACTGCCTTGTAGCTGTTAACCCAGAATGAAGTTCCTGTTTAATTCTTAAAAATTGACTTGAGGGAAATTTTGGGAGGCTTTTCCGTTGCAAAAAAATCCCAGGTATTTTAGTACTTTTGAAATTCTGACCTCTTTAAGGAGAATATGCATTCATCCAGGCTGCAAAGTAAGATGTTGCCTAAAATGCATGTAATAGAAGACCAACAGGGTTACATCAAGAATTTGAAAATTAACCTTAGTTGCACTGCAGGTATGAAAATCTTGAAAGATTTAAGAAATTTTGTTGTGGGTTGTTTTTTTTTTTTTAAAGCAGACAAGAATTAAAGATTTCAGTAAATAGAATTAAAAAGGAGTTGGTTTGAAACAGTCTGTTAACTCAACTGTTAAAACCAATAATTTAGATCAAATTCCAGATTCTGGGGTATTATGTTTCATTAGGCTTGCCTTGTTCTATTTGGTTGGAAGTGTATAGCAGCAGAAGGTGAAAGCCATCTGTTTTCATTTTCACCTAACTGTTTTCTCTGCAGAGAGGACAGTTAGCTGCATGACTTGTAGTGGCCGCATAATTTGGAAAAAAACATAAAGTTGGTTTCTGTGATAAAAGCTCTGAGATAGGAGAGGTAGAATCTTAATCTGTTCTGAAAGATGATTATTTATGGGTAGCAATTTCAATGGATACAATTTTCAGCGAACAAAATGCAAGCAACAATGTTGCATGAAAGGGCTGTCAAGTAACTGTGTTTTTCATTTGACAGTACTTAACAACCGTCATTCCTTATGAGAAGAAAAATGGACCCCCATCTGTTGAAGATCTTCAGACATTAACCAAAAGTGAGCATTTGAAATTCCACTGATCCTTTCCTCAGTTTCGTATTTCCAGTTGCTCAAAGCCAATGAATCCATCCAGTTCTCTCTTCCCCCTTACCCTATGGCATGTACGTAAAGGTGCATGATTTTATCCATACGTTTTGGCCAGCTTGTGTTCTGAGCCTTCGTTTCCTAGCTGTTCTCTGAAACCCTGAAGGCCAGAGTCTTGCATGTATCAGGAAGTAAATGTTCTCACATTTTGATGTTGGCTGCATATCATGCAATTTGATCTTACAGTGCCTGATATATCCTTGTTTGTTTACATTTGCTGTGCTTTATTGATGTTATTGTAATGGCTTTGACAAAATGGAGTGGATGTCAAGATACTTAGGACTAGTTCCATAATGATTGCACTTGACTGCCTTTAAAATAGTCTGTTTCTTTGGTTTTCATGGGGGGGTTTTATTCTTAATAAATTTTGATAATTAGGAATTCCAAACCAAACAGAGTTTTGTCAATGCTTTGAATTCCCCATTCTTCACACCCTTTTTAGCCCAGATCCTCAAAATTGTTTGAAGTTATAAGTCCTCTAGTTGTTTGATTTTATTGGGATTTTTCAATTCTAATTTGCAAGCAAAGTTGTATTTTTTGAAAAAAAATACTTAAGGTGATTTAATACAACAGAGCATCTCTAGGAGTCAGTAGCATCTCCTTCATTGGATGTTTATAGGAACAGTTTGACAATAGATGGCAGAATGCATTTGATCAGGTTTCAGTGGAGAATTTCACTATCTTTGAGAATCTCATTATGTCTTAGGATGATTTTCAGCAACAGTTCTGTGGTTCCACTGGTGGCTGAGGGATGTTAAATTGGTTGGCTCATTGGTTTTTTCCTGGAAAGAGAAAATAAATCCTATGTAAATTCTAGAGTAAATTAAATGTTTAAGTAGGAATTAAAGTTCCCTTTATTTTTCTACAGTAGGCAGCCTTAGGTGTTAATTCATACTTACTTTGTGACAAAGGATTTCTCATTTTATGTTTATTCTTGCAAAGAAATTTTTTCCTCTTGCCATATTTAAATTTCACTTGACACTATTAAGCATGGGTAAAAGCCTCTTAAAAACATTTTGTGTTGTTTGATGGTTTATTAACAAAATGTCTGGCACAAATGCATTGTAGAGGGTATTAACAGTATTGATTCCTGTGGGCTGGTTGGAACTTGATCCTGTGACTCAGCTGCAGACTTGTGACTCCCTGTCTCTGCTGTTGTCAAGGCAGACAGTGAAGCAGGTGTTTAGGGCTGCTCAGCTGGTTTTTCTTTCAAAGCTGTGGTTTACTCCATAGTTGTGAACACTGATGTCTTAATCAACATGAAAGTTGAAATAAAACACTTGTTATAGAGGAATTTGGAGTTTATTAAATATTGCTTTTCAGTATAATTTTGTATTTTTGATTCTGTCCATCATGTCCTGAGCCCTTTATAAAGAATGGTCATTGTTTTTCTTCATGTAGTGACAGGCTTATTATATGTGTCCAGTCAAGCTTGTCCATGTGTTTTCCTTCTTCAGAAATAGGAAAGATGGACAAGATCTACTCATATATGTCACAAAAATGGCATTTTTGCATTATTCTAAGTTAATGCCAAATTCAGTCATGTAGTCAAGATTTTTCTAAGCTACAGCAGATAACATTCACCATTTCAGGGAGGAAAATAAGCACGACTAATATTTCCATAGAATCATTCACAGCATTGTTCTTTTATTTGAGGTAATGATCAAAGATAGTTAAAAAAATGCAGCATACTTTTCTGGCCTGAGATTTCCAGCCCATCAGTATTTGTTAGGATACTTGAGTTTTGGATGTTGTGACTTTCTTTAGGTGAGAATTTTTTATAGGGAAGAGGAGCTTCTTCTTGTTGTTGCTGTTGTTACGACTGATGGCATTTTACTGTAATAATTAACCACTTGAAATGGGACTCCTGCATCCATGAACTGTGGAGCTGAGTGAGAATTACACAGTGAAAGGAGGAGGGGATGTGATGTGGCTCATTGTATCTTCTCATATTTCAGTTAAGAGATTTCTTACATCTGGTAGTAATATCTCTATGAGTACTTGGAACTGCTCCATGCTATTTCTTTTAAGTGTTGTGTTTAATTCATGACTAAATATCTGATTTATTTTTTTCATACTTTAGTTCTTCATGCCATGAAAGAGGATAGCGAGAAAGTGCCAAGCTTGTTAACAGACTATATTTTAAAGGGTGAGTATGCTTCTTAGCAGGGATTTTATTTGATTCTAAATTAACTTAATGTACATATAAAGTGTATTCAAAAATAGTGATCCTCCAGCATTCATGAATTACGTTGCCTTTCAATCAAACACAGCTCTCATTTATGTTCTGTTTTGTCCAAGCTTTCTGAGCATACAGTTCATAAATAAAACATGTTTATTTTGTTTGTGGTAGTAAAATATAACAAACTGCTGAATGGCATCAGCCGGAGCAAAGAAGTCTGGCTTATGAAGTGAAATGGGTATAGTTAAAATCTTCCATTGTACAGTTTTTTCAGTATTGGAACTCAAACTGCCCATGGTAATAATGCATTTGCTATGCAGAGTGTGTACAGCTTCATTTCAAGTGTTACCTTCTGATCAATAGTAAAAAGTATTTATTTTACTTATTATACCTTCTTAGGATTTGATTTCAAAAGTTTTTGTGTGAATCATTTATTTTCCAGTCTTATGCATTGATTATGTTAATAGAGTATCAGACATTGAAAAGCACTGTTTGCTTTAGCTTTAAGGAGTTGTTCCAGGCAGTTTCCACGTTGTTAAATTATTTTTAAATGTTTTTCGTCTGACTTCATTTTTGCCTATATCTTGCTAATGCTTATGTTCTTACTTAATTCTTGGTATATGATACAATTTTCTTAAGTGTTCTAAGTTTAGCAAATGCATCAAACTCCCAAGACCTGAACAAACAGCTGTACAGAAGGATGATGGATGCCTTTTTGTTTGCCACCAAAATGTTTATAATATTCTGCTTTTCATATGCTGCGAAAGTTTTTCTCTTCTTTTGGTATCACGCATTACAAGTCTCATCTTTTTTTCAAATACACTATCATTTGACTTAACTCGATATGATTTTTAAGGGTTTTGTATTTCTTACACAAACTTACTCTTGTAATCTCATCTCACAGATATTTGAAAGTACTTTCAGGTTTAAACTATGGATGACATATAGTGTGCTGTCACTTCAGAAAACCTCAAAAAAAGCCATTTAGTATTCTGGAAGCTCCAACAGATTTCCTGTTGAAAGAGATCAGTTTCTAAGTTTTGTGTAAGGTTGAAGAAATGCCACATACAATAAGAATGCAGAGATCCTTTTAGTTGATTCCTTTGATTTTTCCATTGTTACTCTTTCTAAAAATTCTTCCTGAATTAGACAGATGTGTTTGCTTGTGAGCCATGTAGGAACATGGTCAAGGTTTTTTCAGTGGTGATGGCACTAAACTGTAGTTTTGTGAAGCAGAATCTTTGACCCAAGAAGATGAACTGTTGTCACTAATTAAAACTATTTGCTCTTCTTGATACATCTGGTAGTAAGTGACTGGATTTAACAGTGCTCTTCACAGTGTCGGCTCTTGTTTTTAGATGTAGCTATCCAGAAGAATTTTCAGATTACTGGGATATTGAGAAGAAACTGGCAGCTTAGGGAAATGGAGAAATCTTCTTTATAAGCAAAGAAGGCTTATAAAAGCAGATTACCTGAACATATGAGAGGATGATCTAGGAAGCTTCAATTGAAGTTCCTTCCTTCTTCTTGCATGCTTGTTACTTAAAAATCACCAGGCATGTTTTACTAGTTAGATACAGCAATTACAGAAACATCAGACATCGAGTGTCTTGGATCAAACAGGTCATTATATGCAAACACTGCTGTCTTTAAATTGTGAAACCCAAATTGTGGGGAACATGAAGAGTAATCACCCACATCAGTCATAGTGAAAGGAAAAGGCAATTTCCCCTCAGCTGCCACTTCCTTAGTGAGCAGAACCAAGCCTTTCTTCATCCCCTGTGGGTTTGTGTGCCTGATGGCAGGCAGTTGTGAGCACAGAGCTAAGTGAACCCAGACTTCTACTTTTCCTTTCAGTGAACCCTTAACTAAGCTTTGTATGCTATGTTGACATTATGTTAAATATTTATAACTCAGCTAACAGTGTTACCTTGTAATGTAGATTTATTCTGTGGCACAGGCAAAGTCTTCCAACTGTTTCTGAAGTTGTAACCTATTGCTCTTTTTCTGCTGCTGAAACTTCTGGCCTGAAATTCCAGCAAGGCTTTCATGGCACAAAATACTCCCAGCCATCTGTCTATTGTCTAGACACTATTTTTAAAGTTTGTTAAAAGGAGATTGGTTGAATTCTCTACAACCACTTAGATCAACGTTCAGCTGAGCTTTTGTACCTGAAATTCTAACTTAATTCTTAAATTCCAAAATAAAAGGAGTGACCTACTTTTTGAGGATTTTGCTCTCTTCACTGTAAAGGTTAAAAATGTCTTGGCAAGGTAAAAATCTTAAATGTTTAGAGTTTGAATTTGTTTTCTGAAGTGAGTTCTGGGCCCAGTGATAATAATCCATATGGTATAGTGGTAATTGTATTCATTTCACACTGAATGGATTTTACTGCTTTTTCTTAAGCTTTAATCAAGAAATGAAATTTTGAAATGTGTGAATTATATCACCAAAGGTACTTGGTTCTGTTAAAATCTGTTAAGTACATGTTCCTTTGAGGATCATTTTTTTCCAGTCTTACACCAAAAAAAAGCAGACAGTAAATGACATGTGACATTAGGATATCTGTAGGTTTATGGGAAATCCAGTTTAGCATATGATTGCACAGGTAAAACCTTTTTTCAAACTTTATATTGTGTTTTACAGAGCAGAAAAAGAAACTTACAAACAACCTCTCAATTATTTTTTTAAAGCAGCACTGTTTTGCTATTCTGTGGTATGTAAAAAATTGGAATGTGCAGTCTTATGTGGGTGTTATAGCTGTCCTCAGAATGATTAATGGACTTGCCCAGATATGGGTGGGCACTGTTGAAAAGTTGCTTAAATTGTTCAGAAGAAAGAACTGAAGAAAAAATGTCAGGACAAAGATTATTGCCAAAGTATTGTTGGTGCAATGTAAAGGAACAAATGAAAAAAGAATGCTGTGAACATGGAAGGGTAAATGGAAGCATAAGATTGAGCATAAGTTGATGTAACAAGAAATCTTAACCATGTTACTGGTTCTGAAGATAGTGAAATAAGTTTATATTTTTTCTGAATTCCAGCATGTTTTATAGAATTCACTATCTTAAATAACTTGAACTGAATGCCAAAATAATTCTGAAATTTGGATCATGTAGGAAGACATACACAGACCCCTCTGTGTTGTCTAATACTATCTTCATTTAATAATGATTGAGTAAAGATGTTTGGACAAGAGCAGGAACTTGAAGGACAGTTCTGCAGCCAGATCTGCTACTGACCTTCTGTGTTACCATGGATCATTCTTGCACTTTATTTTCCATAACCAGCTAATCTTTCTGAAATGCTGGAAGTAGAAATCCTCAAAACATGGTGTGTGCAAATCCAGTGTTATAAAGAAATCAAAAAGAACAACTCAGTGCATTTCATGTTAGGGGAAAAAAACACCTCTATATGCATTTCTCAGTAGGATTATGAGTTTTGAAAATATTTCTGGTGCTTGCTTTCTTTAAAGCATCTTCTTTCCCCAATTTCTACTGCCCCCTTGTGTCCCCCAAAATGTTAAAAATATCGTCATTTTCCTTGTCATGCCTAAGTCCCTCTTCCCAGGGGTCATTTAGCTCTCCCCTGGGTCTTTTCTGTAAGGAGTATCTCCTGAAAGGTAAGTATCCCAAAGCCAGACTAAGTACAAATCCTGTGAAGAGTCTGGTACAGTGTAGCAGCTTACCTTCTCTTGTTCATGTTACTCTTACTGCAGCCTAAATTAGTTTCAAGGGGATATTTTTCCTTTTGTGAGGTTCTGTTTGTTTTTACTTTTCAGTGAACATTTCTATCCTGAACTTAACAATAATGAAAGGAAGTTAGTGATTTGCTGGCAAGTGAACTGTAGTTCTTCTCCCACTAGCATATAATTTATATTATATTTTATAGATTTAGACCTTAAAATAGATGGTAACATGAAATTGATCAGCATTTGCAATTGTACTTAGTTTTTTCTGAATTTATTTTAATATATCAATATTGTTATTGTATTTTATCACTAGGAGTCATGAAGGAGAAACTGGGATTTGAAAAAGGGTAGGGGAATGAATTTTCTGGCAGGGAAAGAAATACCAAACCAAGACTGAAATTCTTTACCTTAGCAAGCACACTTCTGGACTGAAGCTGGCAGCTTAGTAAGGTCACAGTATTTAAATGCCGTTTCTGCTCATCTTTCTATTGACCTTTTTTGATCGTTGAACAAATACAATGTGCTTTGAAAATACTGTGCTTATGTCCATTGAAAGACCTAAATAAACCAAGTTTCTTGTGCACAAGTTAGGCTGTAAAGCAGATGGAGATATTTGAGTCACACCTTGTAGCTGCATTGGTTTTAGGTGTTGCAACAGTAATAGGTACCATATCCTTTAATGAAAGTGTGTTTGTATGGACAATGCACATTGAATTTTTACTTTCTTTTTAAAGAAGCTTCCAGTCTTTCTTATTGCATGTGTAATGTAATGACTTTCTTCATTATGATTAATTTGCCAAGTACAGTAATGCAAGTAGTATATTTTATATATTTTAAAAATTAGTATTTATATGGATAGTATTATATACATTATATATGGTGTAGTTGCACCTGTAATCTTTGCAGTATGCAAGTTTAGGTTGCTTTCTGAAGAAAATCCCTCTGTGCAATTGTTTTTGTCTTCAATCTCACAAATAATAATGGCCAATTTCAACCCCACAAGACAGAAACACGGATTGTGGGAGTAACAGAAATACTGTAGGGAGCATCATCTATGTAGGAGAAGGACTGAAACTGCTGTTTGTATTGAGCTGATGGTTGTTGCCTTGAAAAGCCAACATCTGCTTGGGTCTGATGTATTCACCTCCTTGAATGCATATACAGGGGCTCCCATCTCTTTAGGGGTGTGAGAACATGGGGAAGGCTTGCTGGGATGGAGTTCACAGCAGGTTTGAAGTAGAAGCTGAGGACAGCATTGTGGGAAGGGGAATCGTCTTGTTTTATTGCTATATGGGTAGTGAAGAATATCTGACAAAATCTGCTGCAAGCAAGAGTTCCTTAATTTAGCTACTTCCAGAACAAATCAGTGATATATATGAAATGTTAACCAGTGTATACACAGAATTAAGGTATTAGGGTAGGTTGTCTGGTATCACATCTAGGCACTTTATTTCAAGATTGCTACTTTTTTACTTCCAGTTTTTATAAAATGTGAAGATTTAGCTTCATGTACAAGGATAATTTTCACCTAACTATTGTATAAAATATATAAGTATGTACTTACAGCTGAAATGATTGCCGTTGAAATCAGATGTTATTACAGTAAACTGTTTTAAGATGTATTTACTGCTAAACTCTGTCCTTTTCCAGTTGTCTTCAAACAGTAATTGTGACAAACATAGAGTGCTAGAAATAATATGCTATACATTACTAGTTAGCAAAATGCATGAAATGTCTAGTATTGTTTTCTTCTTTTTTCTGAATGTAGATGTCGTGAAAGCAGAATGCTTGTCCATCTTTCGCCTTGCTATTTCATACCTGATCTTTCAAGTAAAGACTTAAAATATTTTTTTGTTTTAATGAAGCAAGAATTTGCACCTTGTTCTATTTTTAAATTATGCAAATATTTCAGACAATGAGAACATTTTATTTTCTTGCCTTTGAAGTTTTTGTTTAATTGTTACACCTGACTTCTTTATTTGCTTTTGTGTTGTGCTAGCATTGGTTTGAAAGCTGGATTGCTCTGAGGTTTGTGTCTTACACTGAAACAGGAATGAGAAACACATGAAGGACATGTCTTATTTTTCCACTGTGTGATTCTAGTACACCGGAATTAGAAAGTAGACTTAGAATCTCAAATTGTCCATGCATATTTTTAAAATATAACTGCATGCGTCACCTGTTATTTAATGTTCTGTTTTCTGATATAGCATTTTAAAAAGCACCATTTAAGACATGACCTTTAGTTAACTCATTTCTGGATAATATTAGTTAAAGATAGTGGGTTGTGTCACTTCATTACCTTTTGAGAGAGGCTGAAAACTTAATTGCCAGTTTCAGTTGATTACTAGATTTTACTGTGTTACTAATAGGGTAGAATCCAACATTTAAATATTTTAGTATATACATTTCATTTTTATGAAGACCAACTTCGCTGATATTTATCTATGTGTATTTTTGGTTTTTTTGCAGTTCTGTGTCCTACATGAAGAGGGCTGCCTTTCAGAATTAGCCATGCTCCTTTCTGTGATGAGAAGCTTTCCTTGGATATAACTCATAGTATTTTTTCATTTGGCACTATACCTAAAGCAGTATTCATTTACCTCCTCTGTGTGTGGATTTTCTGATTCTACAGTAAGTCGTCTGGGCATGACAACTCATCCAGTTTAACTTAATAGTGCAATGAACTGGAGCAGGGAACAAACATTGTACAGTTTTATTTGCATTGTTCTGACTTTTTAAAGTCTATTTTTACATTGTATAGCATGTAGTAAATCCTCCTGCACATTTTGTTGTTGGAAGGAAAAGTAAACTTTGAATAGTGTAAATAAAATAAGCCTCATTTTAAGGAATCAGTATTTAAAAACATCCTTATTTCCTAAACAAAGATGAAAAAACGATCTTAGTCAGACTTGGAATTTAAGATTCAAGTGAGTTCTCCAGGACACTCCAGGGAGGTGATGGTGAAAGTCAGCAATCAACACTGCTTTGTAAATGGTAACCTTGAACTATACAGGATTTGTTCATAGATGAGCAAATCCAGATTTCCTGGTTTGACATAAGTAATTGTGTGTTACTTGTTCTTGGTGTTAACACCAACATCTGACTAATGTAGTATTTCATGTTTGGTTTTATTTTAATTATTAATGTTCATGTGGCTTAGATATTCTCCCATATTGCTGGTATAATTTTACTGGTTTTAAAAAGTGTTTGATCTTAATGAAAATGGTTCAATATATAAACATTTTAAAAGGCAGTATCTTTTTAAAAATACATGTACAGTTTGAAAAACTTGCACCTGGCTTCCAAGCTAGTATTATATTGAGATGTTTGGTTTTGTGTAACTCTGAATTTTACTACAAATCTCTCTTGTAAATTGTATGCAGTGTCTCCTCTGTGATGATGTACCTGCATTGAAACAGATGAGAATGTATTTTACAAATCCTGTAAAAGAAATGTACCCCATAATCTCGATTTTAAATACTTGCCACAAGCAATTTTGCCGGTCTAAAAGATGAGATTGAAATGTAAGGAGTATTAATTAAAAAAAAAAAAAAAAAAAAAAACAACCAAAACAAACCACAAAACCCTACTTTTTTCTAGGTTGAATTCCTATTGATTTTTCATCCAGATGCATATACTGAATATCTGAAGGCACTGGAATATAAGGTTCTAAAGAGATAAACGTGTTTTCTTCAGTTTTTTCCATCTAAAGTGTTCAGGGGATTTGTTAGTTAAAGAGAAATTTGATCCTGAATACCTTGCATTATCCTTAATGTTCAGCTTTATCGTCATCACCAAATACCATTTCAATCAGTAAAACAACATGGTTTGAAAATAGTTCTCATAATGCTTTTTTTTGTTCTAAAGGCCTCAATATTTTTGTCTTTTGTGCCTTTTTCAGCTTAAAATTCTTTTTCTCCTCCCTCTCCCCCACTTGACCACCTATGGATCCTTGCCAGCCTGCTCAGGAATAAATAGATCCTCTCCATAAGTGTGTCATGTATGAAGAAGTTCTTTGTTGCTTTATTTTAATTCATTTGTGGTTTCTCTAAAAAGAAGGCTGCCGTTTATTTCTGTAGCTGGTGTGTTATTCATTCATTATGGCATGCTTTTTGTATAGAAATTCTTGGTGTTGACTGTTGATGCCTGGAAATGGGCAAAGGGGATGACCCTGCTTTGTTTTAAAAAAGGTGCACATGTAAAACCCACCGTGTCTCTGTGTGAGATTATTCAGAGGTGCTTCAATCTCCTGATGAGGCTTGAAGTGACAAGATGGAACAAAATAAAAAACAATTAAGAGGAGAATAAAACAAAAAAAGGACAACAATATAAAAACTTCTGTCAAAATTTGTGTTACTTGTAGCAAATCTTGTATGACTTAAAGTCACAAACTACTAAAAGTAATGAAACTGGAAATAAAGACCAGAAAGAGCTTTAGTGAGCTAAGCATCTGCTTGGGAATTTCATGCCTCTCATCAGACTAAACAAGATTTCATTATGAAAAGTACGTGTTTACCTGTTATGCATAAACAACAGCTGCCAAATGTGGCAAGTACTATATGTATACCTATATATGTACATTTAAAAAAACAGATTTCAAAATATTTGAATAAAAAGAACCATGCAAATCTGCTTTTCTGCTGAGTTCTATGTACTTTGTAGTCTCTACTATGCATCCTTTTTTTTCCGGATCTATTATTGAATCTTGCATTCTTTCAGGGAGATGGATTTCATTCTTCTTTTTAGTTTTAGCATGTGACAGTTGTAAATGGCCACCCAAAACCAGCTGACAGATACCTAAGCAGAGATTTTGTGAAAATTACATTTTTGATATGAAGAGTCCTGAAAGTCATCCTAAAGTCATTGAATTTTAAGGTACTTAATTTATTTGTACCACTTGCTTTACTTGTTTGTTTGCTTTTATCTAACCTTTTTTCTGTTTCAGCTCTTTTGTTTGAACTTTATTCGCTTCATGGATAGGGTAAAATTTTGAATCAGGGACTGTCTGGCCAGGATGTCAGAGGTAGTCAAGAGTCCTAAAATTATGTGGTTTTGATTAAGGGAAAAAACTTGAAAACAACATCAGTTCCCTTCTGGTGATAGATAATGATGTAGCTGGACTCTCAGCTGGTGTAGGAAATTGGTGATAAAGAACGTCTGCTGTTGACTGTGCCAGGTAATCGTAGCCTTTAACTTGGGTTAGAACTGTAGCTGTTCACATCACTGTTGCTTCCATAGTGGATTACCCTGGGATTCTTTATGCATGCTTGTCACCTGGAAACCGTAGCTAGACCAGAAATGGCACCCTGTGTGGCTGGCAAGTGTTGATAATCAAGTGTGTATCTGCACAGCACCTTTCACAGCAGCCTCCTCCTCATTTCCAAAGGGACAATTTACGGTCTGGATTTCAACTTGTGAAGCTGTAGGTGGTGCAGAGCCTGTGCAGCAGGAAGCCTGCTTCTCCAGCTCTGGCAGCCACAGGCAGGGGACAGCAGCAGCCTGGCTCTGATGGATCCAAACAGGAACCTACTGACTCCTTGTGTCATTCTGCAGTGTATCTTTGTTTCAGGCAATGGTGGAACTATTATTTGATTCAGATAATAATCCTGATTTTTAAAATTCATTAACCTCCCAAGTTAAAAACACACTTCAAAAAACTCATCCAGTAAAATATGAAATCTCAAAACAAAATGGATCTTGAGTCACATTTTGTGAATTTAGTGTTCTGCTTTTCTTGTGGGCACAGCAGTGTTTATTTTAACTGTAAACAGAAATACTGATTGTGATACAGGCAATTGTATCACAATCAGTGTAATGCAAAGACAATACAGTTTATTTTCAAAGTGTCTAGAATTTTGCAGGTAGCAGTGTGCTTGGAGCATTCAATAGGGCCCATCTAATGATGGAGAAGTGCTAGTTAGCCTCCTTGCAAATTTTCTGACCCCTGAGAAACCAGAAGGAATGTGTTTAAGGGGTTTGTCCTAACTGGTGAAATGAGATGTCTTGTTCCCTTGCCCACATTCTTTTGACCAGGACCTACCTCAGGAATTCTGGCTGTTTTGTTTGGATGTCTTGATCAGCAATGGCTGGCTGGATTATCTGATCACCGTTCTGTCCTAACAATAATGAAACTGTATGAACTGAGAGATCTAGTTATGGAACTTTGTTGCTGCATTTTTTTTCCTTTTTTTTTTCCTTCATAATGTAGAAAAGTTGGATACCAGGGCCATCATCCTAGGGCACATTACACAGGACTGTGTCCAGAGAGTTCTGGAGTATCTCCAGTCAGGGAGACTCCATGACCTCTCTGGACAATCTGTTCCAGTGCATGGTCAGCTGCCCAGTAAAGAAATTCTTCCTCATGTTTAGGTGGAACTTCCTGTGCATCAGTTTCTGCCCGTTGCCTCCTGTCCTATTGCTGGGCACCTCTGAGCACAGCCTGGCTCCATCCTCTCAGCACCTCCCTTCAGATACTCACAGACATTGATGAGGTCCCCTCTCAGTGCCTCTTCCTGAGGCTGAGCAGGCCCAGCTCCCTCAGCCTTTCCTTGTAAGAGAGATGCTCCAGTGCCTCAATCATCTTTGTTACCCTCCACTGGAGCTGCTCCAGGAGCTCCATGTCTCTCTTATCCTGAGGAGCCCAGAACTGGACACAGCACTCCAGATGTGCCTCACCAGGGCTGAGAAGGGCAGGATCACCTCCCTTGACCTGCTGCCAATGCTCTTCCTAATGCACCCCAGGATTCCATTGGCCTTCTTGGCCACAAGGACACACTGCTGGCTCATGGATGCTTGTTGCCCACCAGAAGCCCCAGGTCCCTCTCTGCAGAGCTACTTTCCAGCACATCAGCCCCCAGCCTGTGCTGGTGCCTGGGCTTATTCCTCTCCCAGTGCCTCCCTGCACTTCCCTTGGTTGGATTTCAGACAGTTCCTCCCTGCCCATCTCTCCAGCCTGTTGAAGTCCCTCCAAAGGGCTGCACAGCCTCTGGGCCATTGGCCACTCCTCCCAGCTTTGTGTCATCAGTGAACTTGCTGAGGAGGCATCTGCTCCTTCATCCAGGTCATTGATGAACAAGTTAAACAATACTGGACCCACTGCTGTCAATCTGCAAGTTCTCACGTGTGTTCCCAGATGCTTGGGTCTCACAGCCATGTTGTAGAAAACTTCCTCCCACCAAAGACTAGTACTGGGGACAAGATGTGAGAAACAGAATCTCAGAAAGTAACAATCAACTGGTCACTTACTAGTTCATTTATGTCACACACCTCCCCAAAGACACACCCTTAGACTCAGTGTTAGGAACGGTGCTATTGTATTGAGTTTGGATACAATCTTTGCAGGGGGCTCACCTTATTCGAGCCAGCTGATGGCTTTTCCAATTGAGGACACCAGCACAGTTGGCATCAGAAACAGGGATGTCCTTTTACTTATGTCAGTTCTGGAACTGGCACTCTGAAATGGTGAGAGTTAGAACTGGAGTAGGGTCAGCATCCTTTCTGGAGTTAGACCGCGGAATGCTGCAATTCCTCTCCAAGTAAAAAGGTGGCATGAGCCCATTGTCACCTGGTCCTCATTTTCTTCTTCGGAGAGTAATTTGTAGTGGAATCGCTGTAATGGCTCATGGCCTTCCAAGATCTGAATATTGCAGGTTACAAACGACTGCCTTTCTTTCTGTGGCATTTAAGAATAACGCGGGTTAGTTGCAGTTCTTTCAAAAGCGACACCCTTAAAGGACTGTTTTATCTCAGGCAAGTGTCGGTCTGAAATGCATGTGCCTGCCACAGGATGGCAGCAATCCGTCACCACTGAAGCATCTCTCAGTTCGAGCTTTGCATCGCAAGATGAAGCCCAAAGATAAGCTATTCACACACGATCGCTTTGTGAAGGTGATATGACAAGCACAGGAAAGCCTTTGTGTACACTTACTCGTTTTTAATTGAAGCAGTGGTTTACAACGTTACAATGTGGTAATTTGCTTAGCTACAAAAGCTGGCTCTGGGGGTGAGCTCTGAGTACTTTCTCATATAGCTGTTGGTACGGGAGTTCATTCTGTGGAGGGTTAAATACTGAGGGTAAGGTAAATAATCTCTTTTTAATGCTCCCCAGTGAGTACATATTTTCTATCAAAATTTGAGGGGTTTTCACCTCTAGGCCTGTGTTTCCACTTCCTAAGGCCATGTAAACAATACATGGCTACAGTGTGATGCCCATCTGCAATATACCTTCTGTATCCCTGGAATTGAGGCCTGTTTGAAGACATTCAGTGCCTGGAGTCAGTCATTACTATTTTCATGTGTATGTACAACTACCTTAATGTTAAATTAATTTTAACATCCAGGCCTCCGTAAGTCACTTGTAGTGGTCCCTGGTGGGTTCTGTGGTCAGTGACCCGCCCCAGTACTGACTGGTAAAAGCAAGGCTTTGTGAAAACTGTGGGGGGTTTATAACCATTACCATGTAAAGGATCTTGTGAAATTAAATTATTCTTTGAAGGACTTACTTCGTGAAATCTGAGCCTTTCTGTTAGACAATACGGTTTTAAACATCAAAAAGTGCAGTGGCAAAGCAGGATTTGTAGCCAGGAAGCTCTCTGCCCTGGCAGACAGTAAGTCATAATGCCTCCAGCCAGGGATCTGCATCTCCCTGTCCAGCACCACAGGAGTGCAAGGCCAGTCTCTCTCCCCCGCCCCGAGCCCAATAATGACTGCAAACATGAGCTGTGCTAATCCTAATGGTGCTTCTGCAGAGGTGTCTCAGCTGCTTACAGAACCAGAGCTACCCTATGCCTAGAGAGTACTGGGGACTAGAAACTCCTCCAGCAGGGCATAAAGCCAGGGATGAGCCAATCAGCGTGGTGGCTGATGTGAAAGGGGGGTGAGGAAGGCAAGTGGCAGAGAGAAAGTCCTGGACTTCAGGGAAGCAGACTTGAGCTCCCTCAGGCAGCTTGAGCTGGGGTGCTCTGCTTCACCCTGACAGAAGTAGCAAAGTAGAAGTGTAAGATGAAGGCAAATCTTAGCTTCACAGTGAGCAACAAGAGAGTGCTATAAATGTTGACTGTCTTGCTAAAGTAATAATCTCCTATGACTCAGTACAGAGAGCTCACTACCAGAGAAGGCATGGGAGTTTCTCAAAGCTGTTAATAGCACTCTGACAGGTAGACTTTCCTGGCTGCTTCTGCTAGCCCATGTAGCAATGCCTCAATTGCTGTTCCAGAGCAATCCAACAAAAACATGCTTGGTTTTGTCCATTCTTTTCCCTGCACAGATGATGGAAAGTGCCGTGAGTGTCTTTGCCCAGCTGTTTGATGTCATGTCCCTTTGGAGTCTGAGAAGTCATTTTCAGGGATTGAAGGAAAGTATGCTGAGACTATATAATATTGGGATGACACATTTTTATATCACCAGAGTCAATAATCCGAGGCTGTGCCAGGAATAGTACTGAGAGAGGAAAGACTTGTGCTCCTCTTCACTGCAGAACCCTTTTTCCCATGGTGTGGGAGACATACTCCTTCTAGTGTTGGCTGCATGTAATGGGGGTAGATTGGGGCGTATCCACATCTACAGTGAGAGAAATCATACTCCTCGGCGATGGGTGTGAGGGTGCTTAGAGTCAGAAAACAAAAGAACATGTGGAAAGCCCTGAGGGAGGTAGAAAAGGCACAGCTGAGATTTACCATCACTGAAAGCAACAGACCAGAGGTGGGATCAAGGATATATTTAACAAGGCATACCTCCTTATCCCTGATATTCTAGCAGGCATGCGTAAGGAGAGGGAACAATTGAGCTATTGGCAAGATCTGTATGGTCTCACATGGCACACTGATTTAGGTTATAGATTTAAAGATTTAGAAGGATAATTCTGATTTAGGTGTGTTCAGTCAGAGCTCTCCACTTGTTTTTCTTGCAGTGCCAGTGCAGACTCCTGAGCTGTGTACCTCATCGTGAGGATGGCATCAAGAAGCATCTGAAAGGTGGTGTTCTGCTGTTCACACAGGTCAGAAGGTTTTTGTTCTTGACGAACAGCTGATTGCAGTCTTTGTATTCATCTATTCTCAGTCTCCTGCTGCCATCAGTTTTCATTCCCAGAAATCCCAAACAGAGTGGAAAATCTAGGATTTCTGCGCAGAACTGTCTTGGCTGCCATGCTGTGAATTATTTCCCTGGGTGTTTTGCTGTGGGGAAAGAAGGAACCTCATGGGGAATGGAGACACAACCTTCTGTCTATGACCAGTTGCTATTGTTTTTTGGGTTTGCCTCTGTCCGTTGAAATTACACAGATGTCTTTCAGTCTGACTTCATCTTGCTCCAAGTGGAAGTGAACATTCAGTAGTAGTTCTGCCACAGTATGGATAGCTCTACCAACTTGTCTTTCCAGTCAGGATGTTAGAGAATCAGTTCTTGTAGCCTTTTAAAGAAAACCCTTAATAGCCTAGAGCTTTACAGTTCTCCTCAAGAGGTACCATGTAAGTGAAAGTATCATGAGAAAGCAAATATCTCTGACCTTGTATCGGAAAAGAACCTTAAAACTCACCACAGGTGCAAGCAAGGCTCAGATCACTCACCTGATGTGTGGCCAAGCCCTGAGACTGACAGGGACTTTGGGGTTTGCCTGGGCAAATAAAATGTCCTTTGTGAAAAGCCTTGGCACCCTAATGATGCAAAATGCCACTCAAATTTTATTCTTCATTTTTCCAGTTTGCATTGGTGAAGTGACCTGAGAACTGAGAGTGTTTTGAAAGCTCACTTCTTGTGTGTCTGTGCACAGTGATGGTCTCTGTTTTCCCTCAGCAGATACAGCTGTGGCTGACCTGCTCAAAGGATTATGAGCAAAAGTGGGCAATATGATGAAGTGCCCAACTCCTTGGCCATGTCAAGCTGCAGTTTGGATGTAACTCTTCACCTCTTCTGACCTTGCTTGGTAGCATGTGCTCTTGCCCAAGTAAGCAGCCCATTTATTTATACACCAGGCAAACAGCCCTATAAAGCTGATACTGCTTCTTTTGAAGTGCTGAAGAACTTTGCCATTCATTTACAAGATCAGAGAGACTGTAATTTTCAGGCAAGCCAATCTGAAATCCCTTCTGGAGTTGTTTGTTCCTGTTTCTTCTCTAAGAAGTCATCTGCTTCCATCCTTTCCCTAAATTCATCTCAGAGCAGAGTCCCTGAAAAGAGCACTGATGTTTTAAAACTTTCCAGGGAAAGAAGAGACAATGTTTTCTCTTCTGTAGGTCTTGTGTTGTGCTGAGTCTATTTCTCTTGTAGAAATGCTGCATTCATTCACATGGAAAAGCTGTTTGTAGCTCCATATGGTTCTTCAGTGGAAGTTACTGGTACCTATTACCTTTATTGTCAACCTTTTGATTTCAAGTTACAGTGTCAATCCCATTTTGTTAAGGAGATCAACTTAGAAATGTGAAATGCTTGGAAGTTTACCAAAAAACAAACTAAAATTTTTTGTCTTTATGTATGTCTTGCATCAATGTTTCCCACGAAGAAGGCTGACATCTGCAGCCTTTCTGTGTACCACCTTGGCCTCTTGAGGACTGCTGAGGTGATGGTATTTCTGTCTTCTGTAAGACTGTTGGTCCCAGCCTTGTGGTGAAGACACAGATAACCACTATGGCCCTCTTTTAATGTCCTTTTAAGGAAGAGGCTAGGAAACTTTATTAGTAATTCTCACTTGGCATGATTATAGGCTGAGAAAGCTTTACCTGAAACCTCTCGTAATCCTTACATCTGAAACTACTTCTCTGTTGCAGGTGGTTGGGACTGGCACATTGCTTCAAATTTGCAGGGAGGAGCAGGCTGATAGGGTGATGGCACACCTGCTTTTTCTTTAAGAAATGCTGCTGGAAAGCAGTCAGCTTCAAATAAACCCAGTGAATTGAGAGAATCTACATTGTGGTTTTGTACAGGTCCTGAGTTTTGGATGGGAAAGAAAATAAATGAGCACTCGAGCTCCATTAAATCCTTATAGAAGGGACTGTAAAGGGAATCAGCCTTTCTCTACACAAAAGCTCAGGAATAGAGAGTGGGGTGGGCAGTGGTGATGAGGGGAGAGATGGCTGCAGTGCTGCAGCAGACACAGGCATCTGCCTGTGCCCTTGTCATCCCAGCACCCCCGTTCTTTGGCAAACGTGTGTGGCTGCTTGCAGGCTTTATCCATCTTCAAGGTGGAATGTGGGGCTCTCGCACTGAGAGTTCAAGAGGCACGAGCTGTTCCTCGCAGGTGCTGGGGCTGAAGCACGGCTCGTGCTGGTGATGGGGCTCAAGTGTTAGAAAGTCAACGGAGCAGCAGTGCTGCCTCTCCTGCTCTGCCCCGAGGTGCCCTGTTTTGGAATCATCAGCTGATTGCGTTTTACCTATAGGGTAACCTATAATGTATCTGTCGTGTTTCCAAAATATTCTTAGGGAAGCCAAAGCCCTGAAGACAGAGCTTTCTGGCATTACAAAATATACAGTGTTTCTGACATTTTTCAATTTCTTTCACCTGTGTTGTTGCAAATGAGCAGGAGTCTTGTCTTTAGTAAATAAAAGCCTAAAGGAGTCAGAGTTTCTTCTGTAAAATCCCACTGCTTGTATGGATGTGCAGCTCCTTCCTCTCTAATACAGTGAGTATGTACAATTTGGTTATAAAATATTTATTGGCAGAAAGCTGTCTGCTATAAAATGCCAAATTAAATTCTGAGCCAGAATGGAGTCCCTACACACAGCACTTGTATTCTGTGGCATAATGATGCTTCTGTTGAAACTGTTCATGTGAGGAAATAATGTCTGTGATAAAACTCGTGGGTTTTACCACGTGCCCCAGATACCTGGGATTTATGCATAATTCCTTTGGCAGTCACACAAAAGAGCCAGTAGGCACATAGCAGCAATCCAAACCTCAGTTTGCTTTTCTAGAAATTGCACTCCTGACTTCTTCCCCAAGTTTGGAAGAAATACTGAAGTGGTTTGTCCAAAAATAATGGTCCTACTAACTTTCCAGAGTATGGATGTTAGTCTTAGAACCATATATCCTGTTCAACAAGGGACCTTTACCATTGTGTAAGTATCAGTACAATGTTTGGGTCTTTTTCATATATTTTTTGATGTATGGAGAAGTACCAGCCTGAAGTAAACTAAATCATATAAGGGGAATGAAATTTCTGTTTTCCTCTTCTTGGGAGCTCAGACAGAAAGACTTGTGAGTACTGATATTTTAGTGTATGGATCCATACAGCCCAGTATATGAGAAGATATAAAAGGGTAATACTTGATGCTGAGCAGCAATACATAGGACGTAAGGAAAAGTGCCTTGTTGTCCATAAACTTTATAGTCTTGAGTTGATCATGTATTGTTATGTAACTTGCAAGTGATTCTCTAAACACTTGTACTGTTTGCAAGTGACCTCCTAGTAGGTTAGATGCTTTCCAAGCTCCAGTCTTTTTTGTGTGAATGATATTCTCAGTATTCTGGAAATGTCTGTTATCTCTGTGAGTCCATGAGATGTGCAGGAGCATGAACTAGGTATCAGAAGAAACACGTTTTTCCTTTTCAGCATCCTGGGAGGATGCATTCTTTCTGATTTTCAACAGAAACTTACAGGAAGCCCATAAAGGGTAAGAGCAGAAGAAACCAGCACGTTCAGGACTCCTCTGATGCAGCAGTTTCCTAGACTGGTCATTGTTATGAGCCACTCCTATTATCTGCTCCCACACCTGCTGGAATGCAAATATTAAACATTTTATAGGAGTCTGTGTGATGTAGTTTGTAACAGCAACTGGCACCTGGGAACATTTAATTGGATTCAACTGACAGAAGAATTAACAGCAGGTGAAGATTATTTATATTTTCAGTGGTTTCCTCCTCCTGTGGTGGATTCTCTTAATCCTGGATTAAATTCTAATTGTGTTTAAGTCCTTGGAAAGCTCATCACTTTGAATGGAAGTTTCAGGAAGACAACATACCTGAGGTTTGGGTGGGAAGTTTCGGGGTGTGAACCTTACTACCCTGTAAATTCTGGATGTTTTGTGCAAGGCAAACACAAGTAAGAGTAATGAAGAGAGAAACCTCACAGGCTCTGTCCTGAGAAAGTGGGAAGGACAAGGCAATGAAAGCACAGTGCCCCAGGTTTTGCTCTATTTGATGCTGCCTGCACACACTCATATGAACACATTAAGATAAAGGTCTGTGTTGTTTTTCTAGTTTGGATGTTGGAGCTGAGCATGCTCAGTGTCATCAAAAGTGATCAAAAAGCATCATCCAAAAGGAAACCCACACACACTTTTTAAAAAGTGGTCAGAATCAATGTGTGCATAATTTGACACAGGGCAAGAACAGATGGAGTTAAGCAGGAAGTTTGCTTTGTTCTATAATTTTATATGATGAACAGAACTTCGCTGAAGCCAATGCAGCTCTGTCCAGCCACTGCCTGGTCTGTGTGACCTGTAGGCCCACAAATAGAGTTATTGTTATTGCAATAGCTATTGCACATATGTGTATATATGTACACATACAGGCTGTGTACTGACATTGCAGTACTGAGGCATGGCAGGCTTACTTTGCCTCAGATTGCCCTAGCCTGCCTGGAACTTCATTTTAGCTGGCTTAGCTGTGACAGCAGTTTGTTTTAATTATCAGGTGACTATTTCCTGATTTGATCATGGGATATAAACAGAATTTTTGTACAGACAAGAATAGCAAGTAGTTATTTTGTGTAGAGTGAAATATTTATTGCATCATCTTCATATTGCAATGTAAAAGAAAAAAGGCCTGGCCTGGCAATCGAGGGCTGCCTGTGGCAACCCAGGATGCAGGGGAGAGGAGTGCAGACATGAAGAGGATGAGAGAAGAGGGCATGGAAATGTCAGTTGAGAGCTATGGAAAGCTCAGCAGTAAACCTTGGAAACAGGCAAAACTGGCTTATAGGTGGCCTAAGAAACAGATAAGAAGCATACAACATATATAAGATATTTTCTATACAGGTTGTTCAGACATAATGTGGAGCTGCAGACCAAATAAAAAGAATAAGGTGTAAAGTAAGAAAGAAAATGTACCAAAAGAAGCCCGGAGCAGACTTTAGAAAGAGATGGAAGAAATCAGCAGTTTCTATATCATGCTGCTTGGGCACTGCCATCGTGTTCCTCCCAGAAAAAAAAAAATAGGAATATAATGCTCCCTGTAACCATTTCCTCCCCTGACTGAAGCCAATTGCCTGAAGAGTCAAGATAAAGTGTGGAAGGGTGAGTATAACACCAGGGAGAATTGTAGGTGGTAGGAAGTATGTGTTGTGTTGGATAGTTATTGAGACTTTTTCCCATGTTGGTGTTCTTTATTTATTTTCTTCTGTCATAAGTGAAATACATTTTGAAATGCTTTTTGCTTCCCTTTTTCTTCCCCTGTCTAATTCCCTAATTTGCTGAATTTGCAATAGCTTGCTTAGTGTCTAGAATGCAACTTCAAGTTTCTCCTGACCTTAAAGTCCTGCTGATACATGAAATTCTGGGGGTTTTGTTCTGCCTCTTCTGCAGAGAATGATTTCTTCACTTGAGTCAAAGTGACAGGTCATTCAGTGCACCTGCCTCTTTTAGTGTACTTACAGTTTGGTAAGCAGAAAAATCCCAGTACATTCTGCCTTTTTGAACCAACACCTAAGAAATTAAGGATCAGTTTTCATGTTTCAAAACGTGTACCATTTTGAGATTGAAGGCATATGATATGATTCAAGCCCATATTTGGGGAAAATTGATTCTCTAGCTGGGCTCCCTTCTGAACTGGAGCAGTGAAGCACTGCTGCAACACAGAGTAAAAGCACCCCAGTGACAGAACACCAGCCAGCCACTCTTTTGAAGTAGGTTTATTTAAACCTGCCACACTAATGAGCACACCAAGGATGACTGGAAGGCTCTTAAAGCCAAAAAGCCAAGTTTTACTGTAGCAGGAGCTACAGTGATATTCTTTTAATTTAAAAAAAGTCAGTGCAACTCTTGAAGACAGGTTAGAAATAAAAGAGCTCAAATCTTGTATCCCTTTGTGCCACAGAGAGGCTCCTGCCTTTCAGCCACTCTATCAGTGGTTGCCAAGAGAGCACCCCCTCTTCTTAGGAAACTCCCTATCATCTCAGCAGCTGGACTTCCCACACTCCACTGAGATCTCACAAACTGATTCAGCTCCCCAAAAGGTTTTAATTTCCTTTATCGTCACCTAACCTACTCACTGTGAGTTCAGCTCAGAGCAGGGAGGTCAAATAATACAAAGCCTCAGTCACCTAATTTGCACAAAATAGTTTCCATTCTCTTCAATCATCTTTCAACATAAAAGTATCAGATATCTGAAGTGGCAAGATAGCCTGTCTTCATATTAGCATCAATCTAAAATGTGTTCCTTGAGAAACAGTTAATTTCAAACTGTATATTGCAGTGATAAGCACTGACCAAGCATTATTTTCTATCTGGTAGTTTTCTAGATCTGTCACAAGCTACAGAACACAACTCCTCAGAGAAACATTAGCATTCAGGATTGATGAGAACAAGGATAATGTATGAAGCTGAATAGGCTAAAGGCCATTGAAATCATGGCAGAAGTATGGATTTTACAATATATTCATTATATGATGTAACCATTTTCTTAACGGAGTTTGGCAAATAACCCAACACAGGCAAAGAAATGTGGTTTAGACATTTAACTAGAGAATGTGTAGAGTGCAATTGTTTTCATGCTAAAATGTCACAGCGAGGGAACTCTCCAGGGTTAAACAGGCATGTTTTGAAATATAAGTGGTCAAGCATATTTCACATTATGATCACTCCTCAGTTTAAGTATTTCAGATGTGGTCTTGTGCTGCAAAATTGAACGTTGGCAACAAAAGAGCAGATTCAGATCTGGTTCTTACAGGTAGGCAGGTAGGCTATTCCAAATGGCTCGCAGCAGGCACAGTCATTCCCATTTGTCCATCAACATGTTTTAAGCATTACTGATCTAATCTCAGGATTTTTTTCCTTTTCATTCAATGTGTGTTAAAAAAGTATCTGTGCAAATACTTTCAACAAGTGTATTTTATTGGAACCAGAGAAAAAAAGGACAATCTGAATTTGGAAAAATCTTCTGTCACTGATATAAAATGCATTTTCTGGCTACCTCAATGAAATCCATAGGCAAAACAATGATTTGTGTGGTTGTTCATTGCAAGACTAAGTGATGTCTTGTTGAATATTGACATGTTTTTTTCATTTTGTAGTGAATATTTTAATTCAAAATGTGAAACAAAAATGAAAATAATTTATCAAAAAGAACCTATGTAGAGATGTTCCTACTAATACACCATTGGATTTGCCTTGAAATCCCTCAATTATATTTCTGTAAAATCTCAGAGAATTTTATGCCTTACAGAGATAAAACCGTATTTTTATTCCACACAACCAATTTTCTATCTGCTCATGGATTATTTTAAACCATCCCTTCTGAATAGTTTTCCTTTTGCCTCCTCCTTTAGTGATCCTTTCCTTTAACCCATGTATGACAGGTATCGTGCAAAAATAGTGCTGTGAGAGCGTACAACAGTTTTCTGACTAAATCATTCTTTTGGCAACAGCCCAGATCTCCATGCTCCTCAGGGAAAACAGGTGCTTGTTAGAAACATTCATCATATGTTTTCTGTCACACACAAATTTTAATTTTTTGGGGTTTTCTGTATTGGAAACAGTACACTGGATTCTAATGTAACTAGACTGAGTATCTCAGGCCGGTTAGTGCTGCTGTGATACTTGCCTTTTTATACTGGTATATATGTCACTTTGAAAACATTTAGAGAGGCAAATAGGGAGGATTAAAAGGCTGTTGCACATTTTAGCAGCCCAAATAGGAGGTACTGCTGGCTTATATCTGCTCTAAATTGGCTTTGCCCGCTACCTCAGAGACCCCAGGTTGGTTTGGTATGTTCGTAAAATGGGCTTTATTGCCCTGTTGTGTCCTAATCGAGTCATTTCCTCACTTGCTTTAGTCAGGTGTCCTGAGGTATCAGTGGTTTCAGGGGGTTTCCTCACTCATCGACCTTCCGGGAGCAGCTGCCCCAGCGCTCAGGCCGAGCGGTGATTCCAGGGCGCCCGCGGGATGCGGCTGGCAGGGGCCGTGCAGCGCTGACTCCGGCCTGATGGGGCGGGCACTGCGGTCCCCCCGAAGGGCTGTGGGGCGCAGTTCGCAGCAGGACTGAGATCTCCGTGTGGCTGCTCCCAGCAGGGCTGGCTGCTCTGCCCCGAGGTGTGCCCGGAGCTGTGCGCCCTTTTCCCGGCTGGGCCGGCACTCCGGAGCCGCCCCGGCTCTGTCCCTGCCCAGGGGCTGCCGCGGCCTTGCTGTGCCTGCAGGCGGGTCACCGTGGGGAAGGCACGGCCGAGCCTGGGGCGAGCAGAGGAGGGGCCGCAGTGTCCCAAGGCGCATTTGCTTTTTTGTGCCTCTTCTGCGGACCCAACCTGCAGTTCCTATGGATCTACGAAAAGGCTGCTTTAGGTCCTTTCATATCCAAGTCCGTTTTTTCCCATGCCTTCCTGCAGTCACAGCTACTCAAACAGAGTAATTCCTCTGTACCACCACGGCGTTTTAGTTTTCTTGTCCGTTTACAGAACGGCCCATAGCATCTGCTGCTCTAATCCTTTCAAAGCACCTTGTGAAGATAGTGAAGGCACTCGGGGATAATCTCCGTGAAGCCACTAAAGTGGTCACCGCCGAAGCACTGAGAGACATGAAACTAGGCTCCAGTAATCTGCAGAGGGAGCCTTTCTCTCGTTCGGAAGCACGGTGACCTGCAGACCCAGCAAATAAACCGCAACAAGTTTGGAAAGCCTCTGCTTTTCACTGGAGGATGCCACCAGAGGGACGAAGGAGAAAACCGCAAGCGGGTCAAGGTATTAATCACTCCATGCAATGTGTGAAGGCCGGGGTGGGGGGAAAACAATCATCAAAAAGGATGCTTAACCATGGAGAGCAGTTTACTCAGATTTAGTTTTTTTCCTTGCATACCAAAAAAGTCTTTCCCCCCCCCCTTTCTTCCTTCTCATTATTGCTACAAGGGATAAGGCTTGGCAGAAGACTTTGTCATTGAAATGTAAAGTTGATACGTCCACGGACCTGTGGTATTTCTATGAAGCCAGAAAAAACTCACAGCTGGGAAAAATCAAAATTCAGGTTCAGGATATCAAGGCAAACAATATAATTTGCCCTTTATTGTGGCAAAAAGGAAACAATTATCATGGTTACTTAGTACCATTTAAAGTGCTTGTGCCAAAAGAGGTCACATTCATGTAAATCATACAATTTCCTTGCATGAAAAACACTCTCTGCTGGTTGTCCCTCTCCCTATTTAATCAAAGTAAGGAGCACTAGCACTAGTGTGACGAGAGATGCCAAACTCAGACTTGGAAGCCCAGGCCTGTGTCAAATGCCATGAGAAAACTGCTTGAGCACAAAGGGAAGTGGTCAGCAAGCGTGCTGTGCCACCTCAGCACTGCCTGTGGTGTAGCAGATCAATGCACCCTGCGCTTGCCGTGAGGGTGGATTCCTGCAAGGTGGGAAACCACTCTCTGTTCCAGGACACCAGGTCCTGGCTGCACAGCAGGAGAGACCTGCACAGCGTGAGATGTGCCTCATTGCTGGGGGAAACTCCTGGGGAGCTATTCTCTTTCCTCTCACGAAGCTGAGGAATCTTGCCCAGAGGCCTTGGATTTTTCCCACAAATGAGCTGTTGGGTGGCTGTTTCATTTCCAGCGAGAGAGTAGAGGGAGCATGGACCAGGTTTCTGCCCAGTGTAAAGCGTTGTCCTTTTGTACATCTTTCTCTTGGTAGTTGATAAAATGCCCTCCAATGAAGACTCAAGCATTCATGGACAGAGATTTTGTGATGGATTCTCTTCTGAGGACTTCTTCTCTGACCCAAGTTTCTTGTCCTGAAAGTAGGTGACATTACTGTGCTTTGTTGTGGGCCTTCCTTGAGCATTTGAGAATGTCCTGGGGCACTGCCTTCAGCAAGAACTCTCTCCCTACCCTCCATCGAACAACCCCCTGTCCCACCCACAGGTGGATAACTAGCTAGAAGTGGCTGCTGCAGCTCATTGCTGAAAATCTGTGATTGTGCACATTCCCCATGAAAGCTGATGCACGTCCAGGCCTTTGCTGGGGGCCCAGGGTATTTAGATGGCTGCAGAGAGCAGCACCACAGCAGAGAAAAGGTCACTTGTGCCAGGCATGCCAGACAGCCTTGTGAGGGATGGGTGCATGGTCAAGAGATGCCTGAAGTTAGGCAGGATGGGAACACTGGGACCACCCTGGAACTGTTGCAGAAGCACAGCAATGAAGGTCTTTGGCCTCAAGAGCACTGCTAGGGCCATTTTTAATCACTGAGCTGATAAGTCCCTGGTCACTCTGTCACAGTCTGCCAAGCAGTGAGCTTTAGGAGGCTTGTCAGGGTTCAACTCCAGCTGTCTATTGATAGGTCTCTCAAAGAGTCAGAAGGTGAGCAGTGGCAAGTGGCTGGGAAAATCAGACCACTTAGCTACAGAAATGTGATCTGTAGGAGCTACCAGACCCATCCTGCAGACTTTAGGTCAGAGAAAGAGAGAGCAGCAGTCCAGTGCCTGGTACAAGAGCAAGATGGCCGGGGACAAGTCAAACCTGCAAGCCTTGCAAGGCACTTTGCTGAACCAAGCATGTGGGTCGCTGTCCTCACCTTTAGCAGGAAGGTGGGAGGCTTCTCTCTTTCATCCCAGCGTGCCTCCCTTCTCATGGTAAAGGATTGCTCTGCCATTTAATTCTTGTCACACTGCCGTTATTCCCCTCTTGTGTGGTAACACTTCCATAACAAACACAGAGAAAGCTTGGTGGGAACAGTTAGTCTGCTCCAGGAAGGACAAAGACAGCCTGTGGACAGGGGAGATTCACAGTGAGGTGCTCTGCTGCCTTCAGCTGGATGCCACCACTGGGCCCAGTTTGCTGCCCAGGGTGAGAAGGGACAAGCCAGTGCAAGACAGGCACAGGGATTTCAGTGCAGTGAGAATGTGTTGCTCACCAGGAAAATTTTGCTGCTCCAGATGAATTAATTCAGACTCAAATTTTTTAGTTATGACTACAATCATTGATACCTCAGAAAAAAACTAAAAATACTCCTGGCTGACTCAATTCCCATGCACTTCAACAAGACAAGGTCTCATTTTTCAACGGTACAGGAAAAATCCCACATCATACTTCGAGCTTACTCCAAGACTGGAGGGTGCTTAGCAGTCTAAAAATATGATTCAAAGTACTTACATTTTTTTCCACCTGTATTGGAAATTACCTTCCCTTCTTCTTAAATTAACAACTAACTTGCTGGTAAAGTAACTTTGTAGATGATTTTTTCTGCTATGTTAAAGTCACGTTCTCAGGTAGTGACAGCTCGCTGTTTTTATTTCCACTGTGCCTTTTTTTTTTTTTTAATTTGTGTGAGATTTTTGCTGAATTTCATTTGAACTAAAATGAAATCTGAACCAGTCATCTTCAGTGAAGAAAAAAAGATGGAAGTACAGCTATTTAAGCAGCATATCAGTACGGTGTGGGTGTGGTTGTGAACCTGTAGGTTATGTGGTATTACCTTATTTTAAAGGAAGTTGTCTTTTGTCATATCCACACTATTCATTAAAGATTTTTGCACATAGCAGTAATGAGGATACAAGGAAATCTGCTGTCTTTTGCTGGCCACAGGTTCACAGGCTGTATTAATAGATAGGATTAGTGAAGGAGAATAGGTCAGAAGGCTGCAAAGCTCCTGTCCCTTGAGATTTCCTTCTTTAGATCGTTAGTCTTATTGAGAGCTCCCTTGGATACAGCGAGCAGAAACTGAGGAAAAGCTGGAACCATTTTATTCCCCAGGACATACTGGGGAAGGGCGATTTCTGGGTCATAAGCTCTGCTGAAAATGTCTGTCCAGTTTTCTGCACAGGCACCCTGGAGGAACAACAACATCAGTTTTCTGACCAGAGAGGCAGCTGTAACAGAGCAAGGAGAGACTATCATAGGTTTCTACCTGTTGGCTTTAGGTAGGTATTTGGCTTGGATGTGAAAAGAAGCTCTTAAATAGATGTTGTTATCAAGTTCAAAGTGGTTCATTTGGTTTTCATCCCTAATTGAACAGGATAGTAGAAAATGTAGTTTTTTTTCAACAATTGCAAGATCAGAGAGGTACAGCTTGCTTTTGCTGAAAAGAGATTTATAATCAATGCAGGAATCTTGAGGAAAAATAAATAGTCAAGCCTGTAAACTTTCAACTAGTGTTCATTAAGCTTAATATGTGGGAAGATTAAAAAAGTACCTTATCAGAAGTACGTGATAATTCTGTGTCTGCTTGTGTTTTAGTAGCACTGAATAAATGTTCTTTGCTTTTCAGAGTTGTGGCTGTTGGCTGTCAGTTGGCATCCTACAGTTATCTTCTGCAGAGACACAAAAGATGGTTTTGTGGTTCTTAACTTTAATTGTTTGTATTGTTCTCGCTTTAAATGTTGGATGCACACAGAAATTGACTTCTTCAAACAGGATCTATGAAAGATCTAGGTACTGGAACCGTATCCCGTGTTAGCAGTCACAATACCAAGTGTTTCTTTTAGTTCTGCAGGAAGACAGCAATTGTAAGTGTATAACAGGGATTTGAAAATGGCACTCTGTATGAATGCGCTCTGATACAACTGTGATTTTGGGGTTTTTTATTTAAACATTATCTATTTTGGGCAGACTTATTGCTTAATACAAGGAAAATTTATGAAATTTCAAAGAGTGCAAGCATGTAAGTGCAAGTAATAAAAAATTTCAACCATAGAACCTCACCGGAGAATAAAAGAAAATTTAACTTTTATTAAATTTGTTCTTCTAAAAAGCATGTACAAAGAGGTTTCTGTTTTTAAATTATTGGCCTAAAAGATTTTTTTTTCTTATTCTAAGCTTATTACATATTTCAATTAACTTATTAGCCTTCAGCTTACACTTGACAAAGGTCTGTGGAAATTAAAATGTAAAATGCTAAGTATATTAATATGTTTACCTGAGACTTTCTTATCTTTATCTATAGGAACTAGGGAAAGTTGTGCTTAGAACAAAAACAGAGATTCTAGTAGAAATACATATGGCTTCTGTTTTAGGAGAGTTGATTAGGAGAGTGGTTGTAAGCTAAATCAGAGGTATTCCAATTTATCCCCAATCTGTTCACATCTGCACATCCCCTCATGAATGGCTGGGAAATGTCTGCACCATCAGCTAAAGAATTAATCAGTTGCACTTAAGATTAGAAAGATCTTAGGTCAGCAAGGCCAGTCCCCTGCTGAGACAGTGTATAATCTCATTTACCCAGCTATCATGCTCCCTCATGTAACTGGCTAGGGAGCTTTTTGGTGTTATCACTCCTCCAATTGAAAGCATGCTCCTGATTTTGTTTCTCTGTTGGATACGAGCCTTCACCTAAGTGTTTAGCTAAAGTGATCACAACAACTTTATGCACTTTTTGGTCACCCCTTTTAACTTAAATAATTTTTTTTCCCCCACAAATGACATCCTGTGGCCAATCTATGTTCCTGAAGGAACAATCATACCTTGAGGTCAACCTCTGTATTCCTATATTAAGCAATTGAGGAAACTCTATTTTGTTGGTTGGTTGATTGGGGGGCAGGGGGTAATTATAATTTATTTATCTCCTGTCATAATATCTTTTCCCCTGTCATTCCAGCAGCCTTATAGCCAGTACTGAATACAGCATCCAAGCAAGGTCTTGCCATCACTATTCACATTCATATTTACGCTCTACCAACTCTACTGATCCCTCTCAGTGTTGCCTCTGCATCACACTGGTAGTTCAAACTTCTTCCATCAATCAACCAACAGAGATGTTCTCCTCTGCTGCTTCCTGATAGTGACCTCACATCTTCTAGCAAATATCTAGGTGCGTGAGCCTTTAGGCTATTGGGGTTTGATTTCTCCAGATCCTTCAGCCAAGCTTACAAGTGCTTTGCATGTCATAGATGCTGTTCTTGAAACTTACATCCAGATTCAAAACCCAAGCTGCGTTTCTCACAGAGTATGTACAACCAGCAGTAGCACTACTCCAAGTGTAGTGTAGATCTGGTTAAAATTGATGGATGTAGTATACCTATTGGACATGAAACTTTTGAAAAAATCTGTTAGTCATACAGAAATCAGAAAAGTCCTAATTTCTTTTCTCCTCAAAGGTCTACTCTTGCACTTCTGCAAGCAGCAGCCACAGCAATTTATAGTTATTAGTTTTATGTACACGGATAAATCATTCTATCCAGGGAGCTGTGATGTGGCAGAACAAGGACTCTGTCCTACAGACACCCTCTTGCCCTTCTGGCAGAGAAAAAAGGCCAGTCCATGCAGAGGCTTTCTGTACCTCTGTTGCTTTAGGAGTCTGGCGAGACAATCTACATTTGCAGGAGTCTATTGATACTTCTTTACACAAAACCCCAAAAATGTACATATTTGATACTCTTGGGGTTTTGATGCCTTGAAAAATGGCTTCAGTGATTACACTTCTGTAGTTACTAAGTGTTTTCTTCTCTTTTGAATCTAAGTATGACAGTGCAGCTTCTTGCAAATTCTGATGTACTTTTCCTAAACCAAAGAGACGCATGTGATTAGTATTAGCATTTATCCAGAAGATGGGGTTCCTCTGAATCTCCTCACCTTCACAGCATAAAGTCCTAAAAATCTAACTATCTTTGGTCAAGTCTTCCCAGAGTCACTTGCCAGAGTCTTGGCAAAGGACACGTATATCCAAGAACCATGATCTAACACCCTTTGCTGAGATAAGGTCTTTGTGTGTCCCCTTCTGCAAATTCTCACAGGTCACAGGTAGCACAGCTGTCATTTGTGACAGACAGAACACTGATGTATGTGTTGCATGTGGTACAGCAGCCAGGCAGTTTTGGATCCAGCTGAGGAGTCCTCAGCACCCTGCATGGCAGCCTGAGCACAGCGGTGTCGTACGCTGGCATCACGAGCAAACCAGCATGAAGTGCACAGTGCATTTCGCAAATGCTGATGGACGTGGAGACCTCTGCAGTGCTTCTTGACACCCAAGTCACTGTTCATCATTCTCCTTGCTAATGCTTTGGTCAGGGGACCAGCAAAGTGAGGAGAAAGTGCCTTGCAAGACAGCAGTGATCCATTCTTAGAGGGACTCTCTGCAAGTGGTAGCAACCGCTGTGTCACCATGCACTAGGTCAACTGTGTCAACATGCTCTTTCTGAAGGCAGCACTCTGCTCCCATCTTTCCCTTCAATGACCTCAGAACTGTCTCTAACAGACAAGTGAAAGCTTGTCCTGCTGCTAGGATTACATCTGACCCCTTTTTGCCTATGCCCTAAGTGGTGCAGTACTGTGGAAAATCTTTGTACAGCTTAAATTATGAGGTGCAATTTAAAAGCACTGCCCACTGCTGCTGGCTGCTAGACATGGGGGAAAAATATAAAGTATTTTTTTCTTCATAATTATTAACTGGAATTCATATGTTGGTTTTTTTCCTGCATTTAAACACAATTTGTTCTCTGTTTGTTTCCCCTAGTTTAACATGTAACTGGGGCTGTTAGAGTAAATATGAAGCATAAAAGGAAATTTTAAGTCAGTAGGAAAGAGTACTTTTGAGTGCTTCTATCAGAAAGGCATGCTGAGAGCATTACCAATCCCATCAGAAAACTGGAACAGACCACAAGATCCAAACATGCCTTTAAAAGACACACGTTTCTGAATGGTAATAGTAAACTGTTACTTGACAAGTGACAGAATGACTGTTATTTTGGGATTTTGTTTGACGGATAAATCTGAGAAGGTGGGAAAGCAAACAAGCTATTCACAGAACATTCATCCACAAAATTATTGCATTTATTGAACAAATAATCTCTCCATGCTTTGTCAAATCTAAAACAAGATGACTCTTCTCCTTCCTGTCAGAACTGGCAATACGCCCTGAACAGGATATTGTGTGTGTATAATTGGCAGTGAAGACTGAAAACAGAGCAGGGTCACTTCACAGTTGCAGTAGTTAATGACAACTTTGCAAATTCTCTGGATTTTATCACTGTTTTAATTAAAGTTTTCTAGGCAGAAAATGTTTCACAGCAAACCTCTTTTGATAGACATTTATGCCTGTGTATATGCAGTTGCGTAAGTAACTGATTTCATTCATGCCTGCTCTGTATTAAGATGCTCAGTCCAATTTCTGTCCTAGAGAAAGGTTATTTGCTGAGGGAAGAGCCTAGTTTGTCTTGTGACACTGAGCCTCACCTTTTGCTCTCATTTCTTGAATTCTTCCACTGAAGGCTTCATATATATTTTAAACTGCGTATGGCTGAGTTGTAACACCCATTTTTCTATTTCAGTCCTCCCAGGTTTTACAAGACTGTGCAACAATGTCTAATAAGAGCAAGTCTAAGTAGAAAGCATAATAACCTATTTTGGCTGGGCACAGGTGAAGTCATTGTCCCAGTTTGAGACCAATTGGGAGGAACGTCTGAAATTAATGTCCTCTGACAGAAGGCAGGTTGCAGCCACTCCTACCCCACCAGGTTTGGAAAGAATTTTCCTCAGAGGAAAGTGAAAAAAAATCTATCTATTTAACAAGTAAAGTGCACTCAGGCACAGGAAAAAAAGAATAATGCTAAATAATCAAACCTCTCACTGTGGAGAGAACCTGGTAAAATTCAAAGTCCTTGTGGATGTGGCTCTCTCCTCTCCTGAGCTGGGGTTTGGCGTGGGCTCCTCTGGGTAAAGGTGTAGGGCCTCCCAGTGATGTTCTGGTGTTGCTGAACAGTCCAGAACAGAAGAAGAAGAAGCCGAAGTCCCAGGGCTCCGTACTTTAGCTAACGAACGAGAAACTAGCTAAAAAGCAAAAGGAATGTAACTCTGCTCCCTGCTGCAGAAGCAGAGCAGCTGGGCAGGAGAAGCCAGCGAGCTTATCTCTGTTTTGAACAGAGCGCCGAAAGAATTCCACTGGCTCTCCCCCCTCTCCCTTAGCCAGCTTTAAAGGCACAGGATCCACA
The DNA here is from genome assembly GCA_013398055.1 of Ifrita kowaldi. Classification (NCBI taxonomy): domain Eukaryota; kingdom Metazoa; phylum Chordata; class Aves; order Passeriformes; family Cinclosomatidae; genus Ifrita; species Ifrita kowaldi. The sequence continues at coordinate 2,258,480 of VZRS01008986.1, read as the reverse complement.
TCTGGCATAGAGCAGACGACAGGCAATAGAGTATGACACAGTCACCCCAGGACAGTCATCAGCTGGAAATGTGGATGACCAGCTCAGAGCTATCAATTCGTTTGTGCCTAATTTAGTGCTCCAGAAACTATGTTAACAGTGAAACTGCATGCAGGCTCAGGTGCTTATTGCTTGTTCAAAGACCATCTCAGGTACATGAGAGAAAAATAGGGCATGTCTGAATGCACAGGCTTGAGTGATTTGACAGATATCTTTGTAAAATTATAATATACCTCTTCAATGTTCTTACACTATCTCAGTATTCTCAGTTGCTTTCAGTAGAGAGATTTTCAGCCTCCTTAGTCACTACTTCTGGCTACTTTTCTGGTGCTTTCTTCACATGGGCTGGTGGGCATCACACTGACACAGGAGTTTGTGAATAGGGTTTCAGTTCCTGACTTTCACCAGCTTGCTTGGCAGCCCTTCTGTACCTCCCAAGAAATCACAGATAACAGCACCAGCATCCCTTGTGGAGTGCTTTTGACATCTGTGGATTAAAATGCTCTCTTACAGAGTGTTATTCCAGGAGAAGGATTACTACTGAATTATATAGAGGCAATACATTTTTAATATTGCTGTCCATCCTATTCCTCCTATCTGACAATGTTTGCAAAACTACTTCAGCACTGGCATATTATCTGTATATTTTCCACTTCAGAAGATCTAGCATCTCTCTGATGAACAATTCATGTCAGACTGTGCTCATAGGAAAAATGTGGTGATCCCTCTCTGAACTTTATGCTGGGAGGGAGTTCTCAGTTTCTGCCTAGCTGCTATTTTTTTCTCTCTCGCCACATTTTGACCTCAGTTGCAATCTGTCTTTTTTCTTCAGAATTACCTTAGTATGCTGGGTTTGGATTTTGGGGTTGGTTTGGGTTTTTTTCCACTTACTCTTATGAGTGAGTATTAGTGGCAGCTTGCAAAAGATGGAACAAGTTCCCTCTGCTGTTTGTTTTCTATCTTCTGTTTTATTGAGATGACACCTGGTAACATGGAGGCACTACAAAGTTCAGAGGTTTCTTTCTGGGCTCCTGACCTACCTCTGGTGTCCCCTGAGGCACACACCACCTCCAATGCAGCTGAGGAGATCTCTGCTCTCACTGGGAGTGTCAGAGCTATGGCTGTGCTTGCGTTGCAGTTTCAGCCTTACTCCCTGTTATGCTGTCAGAGCTGGAGGGAGGAGGGAGAGGGGTTCTTTGGTTTGAGGTGTTCTTTCAGTTGGGGTGATTTTCTGTTTTGGAGTGGTTTGTTTGGGGTTTTTTAAGTCAGACAGTCAGTATAGGCAGCAACCCAGACTAGCACATGTATCTGACGGCAGAGAGATCTAGATTCCCATAGTCACTACTCTAGTTGACAGCACTTTTATGTGACCACTGATTTTGTTACTGCGTGGTTTACTAAGAATTTATAGTCTTCAATTTCTTTTTCTTTTCTTTTTTTAAAATCAGAATTAATATGGTCTACTACCAAGACAGACCATTTTAGGGACTGGATATGCCAGTGCAGGTTCTCCTCTGCTTTGTTTAAAAGGGCTGTGCCTAATGGCAAAAATTGTACTTGCTCTGTAACCTTATCCTCATGCTTCCCTCGTCTCCAACCTCAGTTTGTGAATGTAGTTCCAGAAAATTATCACAAGTACTGTGTCTCTCTCATGTCCATCAAACATGTGCAATGCTGTTTTCTGTGGCATTTTGCTCAGTTTCTTCCTTAATGCACTTTAACTGAAAACTCTCTTACCCTCCAGGCTAGGGGGAATCTGCTCTGTATATTCCCAGGAAGGGCAGGTGTCCGACACTGTGAGGGTCGCCCTTCTATCCATTACACTGCATTGGCAAAATTTTGCTATTTACAAAGGAGGTGCCTTTTTAGTTTGTCTGCCATTTTAGCACTATGTCTTCATAGGAACAGGGAAAAATACTTCATACCTACTGCCTTGATAACTATCTTACCTTACAGAGGGTAGAACCAACATACACAAACAATACAACTCCCATGTTTGCATTGTAGGCTATCCTCATTCACTCCCAAAGCCTTCCTCCCCTGGTGCCCTGCTCTGCCTATTTATAATACCTAGACTCAAACAAAAGTCAGAAAATCCCTGAGTTAAAGTGAATGCACTTGCTCAAAACAAGACTTGATTGAGAAACATTGTCACCTAGTGGCCAGAACAAGATATATTTATTATTGCTGAGCTTATAACAAGGTATATATAGAAGGCATGTGTGTATCTCAGTGTATCATTGCACCAGTGGCTATTTCTGGTCACTACCATATGCTGACATTTCAGCTCTTCCCAGTTCCAATGCTCTTCAGTAAACCATGTGCACTTACTAAACAGGCCACAGTAGCAGCAGCTTGGCAATGCTGCAAAGAGAAACTATTAAAAGGAAATTGCTCCACAGAAGAAGCAGTTCATAGTGCCATACAGAGACTGTCCCATCAACCACCTCTCTCCCACTCCAAAGTACTCAGAGCACCTCACCAGGAGGTACCTGCCCAGACTCTTTCTTTACAGAACAAGTACCTTTCTCTTTGGCATTTCATCTCCTGATACTCCCACATGGCCTGGAGATTGAGAGGCAATTTCCTCCCTTCCCTTCCCAGCCGCAGCAGCCTGGCAGCGAAGCGCTGGGTTCTTGACATATGAAGTGGTACTTCCTGAAGGAAGGCAGCTGCCCCCTTGCTACAGCCTTAAACCTATCAGCCATCTTGCATCTCACTGACTCCTTTGAATATCCAGAGACACTGTGCAGTGCCATCATGTCACATCCCTCTTTGTTATCTATGTTCATCTCTTGCTGGGTCAATATACACCAGCCCTACTCTGGGGTATCTACTGCTTGTGCCTGGGTAGAGGGCTGTGGGTCAGCTCTTTTCTCCCTCACCTGGTAATATTGTACCCTGGCATAAGCCACCAGGTGTTGCATTCTTTATCCTGTCGTAGGCAGCAGACACTTGAAAGAGGTCATGTCTTGCTCTGCCTTGCCAAGGTGAAGTGAGGCCACCAATGTCAAAAGTGGCAGAGCTGGTCTGTGGGATAGAAGCCAGAGCCAGCAGGGAGCCAGGTGCTGCCTGACCTGCTGCTCAGCCCTCCACCCCCTCAACTGGCTAAGCCACATTTTCAGCACTGAACCTGATACTTATCAATAAACTTTCTGTTAAAAGTCATTCATCTCTACACATCTACATAATTTCAAAAAGTGGGATGCAAGCTACCAGGGTCTTGCACTGATGAGCAGAGCAATAGCTGTGGATATTTGGAAACTCTAGGTCTCTCCAGCAGAGTACGCGTCTGACTTTCACCACCTTTACAGTAATTTCCCTTGTGTTTTCCTCACATACTTAGACACATACAAGTCAGGCATCTCTATTCCTGGAGTGTAAGAGAGAATGCAACTTTCTGTAAAAATAAATAAAAAGGGACTTTGAAGTTCTATTCCAAACATTCTCTTCATATGGATTATCATGTGCATTACTGAAAAATATTCCCATCTAGGACAGACTTTGCTGCAAGGAGACCCTAGACTGTTCTAAGAGAGGAAACCTAGTTGTATTATCTGCACTTCTCTAGAGAGGATTAATGAAACAGCTCTCTGGCTAAGTGCATGAACTTTCTGTGTCCATTATTGCATATGAGGCACCTAAACAGCTGCAGGTTTTGGCAGATTCTCCGTAGTCTCTGCTCCACTCTACCAGTCTTTCTTCCTTCCTGTTTTTCCCAAGTGTAACACTTCATGAGTTTCATCTATCCACTTCAGGAAAAAAACTTCAGGGAAAAAAATCCACTTTAGGCCCTTAAATGCTGCATCTCTAGTAGATGCAGCAGCAGTTCTTTGTGTTTGTTCTGTTTTACCGCTGCACTCAATTACTCACTTTCTCCTACTTCTGAAATGTACCCATCTGCTCAAAAAGGTTTCATGCATAATTTTCTAGTGGATAATCTGGTTTAATATGCTTCTAAGGGAACAAAAAGGAATTTTAGAAGAGATATCATAAATTTACACACTCAACAGCTTCTTTCTTTATTAGCTTTTTGATTTCATAGAATCACAGAATGGACTGAGTTGGAAGGGACCTTAAAGATCATCTAGTTCCACGGACTTTATTTTTTTTCCAGGTTGGTTGTCTTGGTTTGGAAACAGCGTTGTGATTTTTGTCCTGTATAAACAAAGACATCTTCTGCAGCCTACCGACTACCTCACATTTAACTTGGCAGTGTCCGATGCCAGTATCTCCGTGTTTGGTTATTCGCGGGGCATCATTGAAATCTTCAATGTCTTCAGAGATGATGGATTCATTATCACGTCAATATGGACTTGCCAGGTAAGACTGGATTATACTTAATTAGACGGAAGAGGTGCAGCTATTTCTGTAGGTGTGCTGTATATAAATAACCAGACAGGACCCAAAGAATGAAAGGAGGTAGTCACTAAGCTTTCAAAAGGACAGCGTTCATTTTTGTTACACCCATAAAACTGTGCATTTGATCAGTGCTTCACCAATTTTCAGTGGGGTTTTTTCCTGTGTATTCACAATAGTTCTTACTAGTCTGGGGTTTTTTACTTCATGTGAGAGCTCACACTCATGTTGGAAAGTCAAGGCATAGGCTGTGCTTGTCTTCAGCTCACCAGAAGCCAACCTGGTTGTTGCTTTAAGCCAAATGTTAAAGTGCCAATGTCGACTCCTGCTTGACAAGGCATGTAGAGCAAAGCCTCCACACAGCATTTGGGCATACCCATACATTTTAGCATGCAACTTTTTGCACTAACTCAGTTTTAAGTCTTCAATCACATTCCTAAACTCTTGGTTGATTCGTTGCCTGTGGTAGAACGAGTGATTTAACTTTATGGCACAGTCATCCCTTATCTTGGAGTCAGCTTTTTGTTGAAGTGCTCAGAAAAATTTATTATTGTTAATTCTGAAACATACCTGTGTGGACAGAATATAAATGCACCCCATGGACAGATAGGCACAAAGCTGGTTCCCTGGTGCTTTCAGCAACATCTGTGAGAAAGATTATACTCTGTTTCATCAGGGAATCAAAAATCTGAAAATGACAGGATAGCCTACGGCAAGGTGTAAGAAAGATCATGATGAAGGAAAAGGGAGAGAGAAATAATCCTCTTTTCTTGGAGGTTTGGTTTTTTTGGGTTTTTTTAAGAGGAAGTTGAGCTATTGTGCAACATAGATGAAAGAACATTTACAGGTCATGTTCCCCTCCCTTTCAATAAGAAGGTTTGGTTTATGCAGAGAGGAAAACTTCCTGTAGGAGACTCTGGTTAACCTAGGAGCTGTAGCTTGATCTAAAAAACTATTATTTTATTGTTTAAAATGTATCTCTATAGTCTTTGGCAGAAAAGGATTTATCAAATTGAAGCTAATTATTTCCTCAGCAAAATCGCACTCTTTCTCTAACAACATCACCTATAGTTGCAATCTAAGGTCTGTTGAGCAGAAACTTTGAATTTTTTTATTAATGGAAAACTTTGAAGTCATCATATAAATAAACACATACCTGAGAACTGTAAAATTCACACCTGTACTCAGAATTAAACAGATGCATATTTTCCCCCTCTTTCAAGGAAGGTTGGAGCAATGAATGAGAAAGGAAAGTTAAAATCTGCCTCTCCAGGTTCAGTTCTAGCTTTGTGGCAGATTTCCTGAGTAAGACAGGGTAAGCCATTCAGTGTGAAATCCTGACCCAAGGTCAGTGGCATAACTTAATTCTTACAACTCACATGGTTGAAAGAGGTAACATTAAATGACCTTTTTGCATCCTTACTCCAAGCTCTTTCAGAGCCCTGTCCGTACTGTGGCTCCTTTTTTTTGGGCTGTAAAAAGCAGCACACAGAGGAATTGGCAAGGCATGGCACACTGTGTCTCTGCATCTTGATTTGCATGGGAACTTCTGTCAGCAGCATTACAGATTTCTTTCATGATGCTTCCTTCTGTCCCTCTTTGGCTGACTTGGAGCTATTAAGTCTTGTTAATGATGACCTGACTTCGTTTTCAAGATTTAAAAATACTGGGATAGAGGTGTGCTTGAGCTTTGTGACATGGAGGTGTGCTTAAGCTGGCTGTGCTTGAACTGCCTTTTCAAGGGGAGAAGTGGTCCATAATATTTTTAGGGTACCCAGATACTTTGTCGGTCAGGGTGTGTTAAGTAATTGGGTTTGGATCTTCTTGTTTTAAATAGTATTCATTTGCAAAGTTTGGATATCAAGCAAAGTTTTAAGGTATAGGGATCCAAAGATTTTGTGCAGGACACTAATAATGCGTTGGCTTTTCTTAACACTCTGATTTGCAAAACATTAAAATTTCTGCTTTGAGAATCCTCTGTAGGCTCTAGAAGGTAACGTTTCCCACTCCAAATATGAATTTATACTGTTATTAATACTAATTAAAAATTACTCATAATCTGGAAAAGTCAACTTGTACTTTGAATTAAATTTGGATTTGTTGTGGCTTGTTGAGTGGTCAAGATGGTTACGGCATGTTGATAAAATATCACGTACAATTCCTGTTTCCATCGAGATTTTGTTCTGTCTTGGGGAACCTCAAAAACATGTTTAAACCCTGACATCCATCTTCTTGATTAATAAGCTTGACAAAACAGAAGCCAGTGATGAAAAAGTAGGTTATGGAAATAGAGTGGATAGATTTTAGCAAGAATATTGTGCAGAAATAGAAGGAATCTTCTGTGCATAAAAAACAAGATGTGAAAATTTCCACGTGTGTGTGGACAGCCAGCACAAAAGTTATTCTAAAAATGTTTAATGTTGAAGAGTAGTGTCTTGATTGCTATAGTCTGAATGTGTAGTCTTGCTAGAAGCAAGACATGCAGAACATGAAGAGTGAGGACCTTTGTGCCCTGAAGGTAAAGCCCATGCTCTCTGTGAGAAGTCGGTGTCTCTTGTTCCCCTCATGCACCCGAGCTCCTCTGCAAGTAGCTGGGGTGGCACTTTGCATACATGAGCATGGCTCTCTCCCTAGCACGGCCTGTGTGTTTTCCCTTACTTGGTTTGTTTTGCTGAGTGCAGAGGACGGCCTTACTTGGCTTTCTGTCATTGTCTGGTTCACTACACATTTGCTCCTATTGATCAGTCAGCTTCTGCTGTCAGGTATGCTTAGGGAAATTTTATTTTCCCAAGGTAGCCTGTCATTTCTGTTTATGAAGAAACTTCATGAGCTCACCTCACTTAATCCACCTAACTATTTTGTTTTCCTCTGACTCGGGTCTCCTTCTGTGCCCTCAGGTAACATTTTTCAACATTAAGGTTCACCATCCTTGGCTGCCCCGGTTGAAGGGAGTGGGGGAAAGACAGACAAATAGAACTTCTCTCAAAACAGCCTAGTCTGAAAACTCTCTAACAAAAGATGTATCTCCAGGTACAAGGGCCATCCCACTGTATACCCGCTGAAAGGGACAGAGAGGAGTTCTCCTGTTATCCTCCTCTGTATGGAAGAAACAACAGTTTTCTTTCCCATGCCAAACATTATTTTTTGAGTCTGACAGGGCTCTTCTCTCTGGAATGAGGTTACATGGTACGTCTGCATTCAAATGCTGCCTCTGCTGAATGCTCTGTAGAAATACAGTTTTCCAATGGTGGGTTCTGGAATCTGCTTTCACTTCTTTTTTATACCTCTGCTCTATCGCTGACTCTTATTCCTGATCTGGATAGAGGAAGGACAGTCAGTCTCTGGCACATTCATTTTTAGCCTCTCCCAATACGGTCAGTAAGCAAACTGGTTCATATGGTAAATTTCAGGTCAGGAAATGTAACCCAGTGACCAAGAGCCATCTGTTGCCCATTGACCACATTTCTAGTGAAAAGCTACCTCAGAATATATTTTTGTCCCTCCTGTATCTTTTTGTTTGTATGTTCTGCTGAACCAGAAGTTGCATTGAAACCTGTAAATAAAATTGTGTGCAAATGTTCTTACATGTAGGAAGTAGAGAAATATTCATCCTCTGCAGGTAAATATGGTTTCTTCTAAGCCTTATTTATCTAATGGCAGAAAGTTTTTCTTGTATTTGTTAATCACGTGGCAAATACAACAAAAGATGCAGGCTTCAGGAGGCCTCTAAATACAGGGAAAGGATTATAACCTGTCTGAACTCCATAGGTACATTGCAGTCATGTCTGAAAACAAGAATGGGCTATGGAGTGCCTTTGAATTTGAAATCCTTCATAATCCTGCTACTTCAGTTTAAACTTGTTTCCAGTAGTACACTTTTCTAATTTTTTAAAATTATTTTTCATAATGCAGTTTGGTTACTTAAACATTAATTTTACAAACACAGGTTTTACTATGAGGATCAAGAAAATTGACTGTTTTTACCATGTGCTCACTCTGTTGGTATAGGCTTCTTTTAAAAAAATTCCTTATTTCTGGCTGTTTCTTACGTGTCAGATATGTGTAGGCTGTGCACCCCAGAGCACAGCGTGGTTATCTCCAGGTCATGGTACCGTCACAGCCATACCCCCCAGCCCTGACGTGCTGACTGACGCTGTTACCGCAGATGCACTCACCTCACTCTCAGCCTAGGTATTCCCAGTCCATCTGGCCAGCCAGATGGTGCCAGAGCATCCCCAGCAGATCTGTCTCTGCACAGAAACAGCCTCAGGAGCAGCCATTAAAAAAAAAAGTTCCCCTTTGAGGTATCAGTGAGCACCACTGTAGCTTGTCTGACAGGATCCAGCTCCCACTGACTCTGTCCCTGCAGCCTGGCCTCACCATCCCAAGCGCCACCCTTCAAGGACCTGCCTTCAACCTCACAAAGCTAGTTTGTGTTGTGCAAAATAATAAAGGCACTGAGGGAAGTAGAATAGAGACAGAAATGACTGTTTCGTCCTGTGGCTGGGTTTGCTACAAAGCAGGGAGGAAACCTGCTTTTGAATTCTGCAGTGCTTCCATGCTTCACACAGCACTTCTTTATTCCTGTCTGGCATACCCTGGACAGAAGCACACGGCAATGTGGTGATCAGCAGTAAGCCCCACAATGTACACAGGTATTGTTCTACTCTGTTAGCCCTAATACGCTGAAACTAATACTCAGTTTGCCTGACAGCATCAGATCTGTGGTGTGTGTGCATCCTGAAAGGGCATGGTGTGGCCAGGAAGTAAAAAATTATCTGGAAGCACCAGACTTAGTGTGTACACATTGAGGAGTAAGTGGCCCACAGATATGTGGGATTTCTTGCACTTTAGCAGGTTTTCCAGATTGTGGTGGTGCAGCTGATCAAGTTGCCATCAGAAATCGCAGATAAATAGGGATGTCTAAGAAAAGCTAAATTAGCTGTGCGATATCCCTGCTTTAACAATGCTGCTGTTGGACAAGGAGGGTTCCCCTCCCTCCGATGGATGTCTGACAGTAATGTAGGGAGCCTCTTTCAGTCTCTAGCCCCAGTATTTGTTTGCTTTAGGAATAGCTGGGGATCCCCTTACGATGAATAGTCTTGGGTCTGTGTTCCTAGGCAGGGAATGTGGGTCTGAGCACCTTTGAATGGAGAAAAGTAAATCCAGCTCTCCCACACACTCCATGGAGGTAAAGGGAGAATGGGTCAGCAATCCCTCTGCTTTTTACAGTGACACTGCTTAATTTTTGAAAGGTCTTGCACAGTTAAGGGAAGGATATGGCTATGGATAACAAGGAATCACAATCCTTTGTGTTGAGAAGACATGAAAAATCAGAGGGTGAGACATGTCCATCACCTTGTTCTGTTGGCTTCTTTAGGAGCTTCATTTGCTCACCAGCTTTACCACCTCCAGTCTAGGAGCAGAGCTCAGAGCCACAACCCTCCTTTCACCAAGCAAGTGACCAAAGCCTGCAAAGCTGAGCACATTGGCCCTTACCCACTGCCTCTTGCTAGCACCTAAAAAACTCCAGTATTTTGGGTGCTATTAAATATCTAGGGCACTATCATGGCATTTCTGAGAAGAAATAATGTCCCCCTTTTGTAAAAATTAGAGCAGAATATCTGAAACACCAGAAAGAAAATTGCAGGAGCAGGAAATGCTGAGAACAGTATGATGCAAACACATGGGCTCTTTTCAGAAGTTTTGAGGGCAGGGCTTTTAATCTTGAATAAATTATTTTTTATTTTATTAATGGCATTTGCTTTCTCAGAACATGCATTTATCTCTTTTCTTATACACAGATTGTAAAATACTGCTAAATCTTGTCTGAGGACAAATCAGAGGATTAATACTTTCTTCTTTTAACAAAATCTTCTGCAAATTGTCTGATAAATCAAAAACCCTAAAGCCATTTATATTATTATAAGCAGAGTAAATTTGGAGCACATTGATTTCTGTCCATTTAATATAACTCATAAAACCAACCAGTTGTTTATTTAGTTAGACTATTGACTCTCTTGACTCAGTTAGTGATTTTATGTGTTTTATAAATACCAAGAAAGTGTTTACACATTACTATATGTGGAATGGTAGTCCCTCACATTCTGGGGAGACGAGTGACCAGTGGTAGCTCCACAGTCCGTGTGACTGGTAATAAAAGCAATGTCAGATGGGAAGGACCAAAATTAAACCTCACAAGTTTTCTTTTTACTGCCTTCCCTGTACTGCTGCTGGGGAGATTACTGAGGAAAGTGACAGCCACTACTGCCAAATGTCTATACACTATTCATCATACTTGCTCCAGCTTAACCACCCATTCACCTTGCTCCATCATCCATCCATTTTTTTCCTTCACCTTTTCTGAAACAAATTTATATCTCAATTATGAGCACTAGAATGTATCCTCCTTCTTGTTTCCTTGCCTACATGAGATTTGGATACTGAAATATAAAGTTGCAGAGGTACTAATCTTCCCTATTTCTTTATTTCTGGTCTGCCTTCATATAATCTAAAGAGCATACTCATTGCAGTCAAAGAGGTAAAGGCAACTCATGTAGACATCTGTGAGCTGAATTTTAATGAGAAAAATACTTCATCTGCAGGGAAGGGGGGAAAGACTGCCTTTGCACAAACAGAATCATTAGCAACATAGAAGATCATTTCAGTGTAACTAATGTGACTTCAGGGAAGTTCCGCCAGTTTTCATTAGTCATGAATTCTCCTTCATTTTCCTCTAAATTATTATTTCTGCAGTCAATTGAGACTAATTAGGTAAGTTATATATTTGGTAGTGAAAACTTGTGCCCAAACTGTCTGTTTCCTTGTTTAACAAGTCTGACGTAGCCTCTGCTGTGACACCCAAGCTCTGTGTCAAAGCACACACTGCTGCCTGGGAATGGGCATTCGTTGTCTGAGAGTCCTCCTACAGAACCAGGAATTTACAAAGCCTAAGCTTTGGTTCCTGCACTTGCTTTTCTTCCCAGAGGAAGAAAATACCCTTTTCTTATTTCTTTATGTGGAAAATAGTGGCCTTCCGCATCCTTCTGTGCTGATGTCCAAGATATTAAATGTCTTCTTTCAAAAAATGCTGTCCATCACTCCCTCATCATTCAAGATCTTCTCACCATGGGGCTGAACAATTCATATTCTTCTGACTCCTCTCTGTGTGCCACGTCCTCTCACTGGCTTTTAGGCAAAATTAAATCTGAAATTAAAATACCACTCTGATAAAATTTGTAAATATCCTATGTAGTTCTACCTCACGTTTACTCATCTTCTCTATCACAAAAATATATTCCATTGTATGAGTACACTGATAGTACGTAGGAAGCAAATCAGGTCCTGACCTAGATCCTGTGCTGAGTGAATCAATGGCAAGATGACTGCTGCTTGCAGTGGGCTGTGTATGACATGACATCCATAATTTCCACTCCACTGTCCTTGGAGAAAGGGGTGACTTTGCATCTGGTGGGTTTCCAGATCGCCCTTTAAGGCCAAGAATAAACTGTATCTTTTATACAGCCTTCCATGTTCTCCCTGGTCTAGTAAGACTCCTTGGAAATGCTTGTGACTCCTGTTATTTTGGTACAGGATCCATAGGGGACAAGAGTATTAATCTAAGAGGAGGTCTGCTAGTAGCCATGCAGCTTTTTCAGGTTTTCAGGAAAGTAACATATTCCTGTCTTGGTCACTTAAGGCCAAGCTGGTACCATCACTAACCTGCCCTGCCTTTTGCCTAGGAGCTTCATGAGCAGAAGAACAAGTTCAGTCGTAGGCATTAAGCCAGCAGTCAGAGATGACCTTGTATCAACCTGAGGGTGGCTGCGTAAGCAGATTCCTTCTTGCTGGGAAGCAGCGCAGGCAATTGGATAGTACTTTGGAGAATGTGGAGGGTTGCTTGTAGTCTCTGGGCTGTCCTGGCAAAGTCCATGAACAGTGGAACTTCTGATTCCCTTGAGGTGTGTAAGACTAGAGAAACATGTGGCATGATATTCTGAAATGTCAAAGAAAATACATTGAAAACAAAAGCGTGATTTTAATCTGATGTTTATGGATCTCAGTTACCCACAGGCCACAAAGCCAAGCCTTGCCTTCTATGGTAATGAGACAGGTGACTCTTCTGTTCTTTTATCTGTGTATTTGTTTGTTGGTATTAATGGTGATGCTAACAGTGAACAAGTAGATTCTGAATTATCATCATTAAAGTGGAGAGGAGTTTTGGCTCAGACCCACTGAAAAGACTTTTACACAGCATAGCACAGGTGTTCCCAAAGGGCAATGTTACATATTCCTATCCAGTGCTTCTTAATTTCCCTCTACATTAATTCACAAAAAGACAATGGTAATTCAGCATTTAACCTGAAGATGGTAATGTTTCCATTGTGTCTGGATCCTCTGGTGGTATGAACTGCACGCTCCCCACTTATTCTTCATGGGGGGACATGAGAGGCATAAAACCTGCCATGATTCCATGGCATCCACCCAGAGCTAGAAAGCAGGTGTTCCCAAACATTTGGAGATGGGGTATTTGAAGTAAGATTATAACCTGATGAGGCTGTGTAAGGAAATTCTGCAAGTGATTTCCATCCGTTTGTTAAATGCCGTGCCCTCTGTGGGGTTGTTGCATTCAAAGCCGTGATCGCTGATAGGGGCATGTACAACTAGGAGCAGAAATTGTGGCCTCAGAGGCTGCAAGCACAGCAGCTAAAGGTCAGCCTGAAGTAAGTATGCCTTGAACCTCACTTGATTAACCTGGTATACAAAACTGGGTTCCGCAGTACTACTAAAGCCAAAACTTGACCTGCATATATTAATAGTGGCACTGAACATACATTGACTATGCAGTATAATTAGTATAATTTCATATCTAGACACATAATAGTGTAGTCTAAATACTGCATTAATATTTTTCTATCTTTAGAATATATGCCATCTACAGAAAGATTGAATCACTTTGTGAGTGTAAAAAAATGAGTGTCTGATGGTCTCATTCAATGGTTTAAACTCTCTAATCCTGTAGTGTATCAATTCTCATTGTTTACTGATACATGGAGTGGCATTTGTGTCAGAGGCCTCTAATGGCTTGGGTTAATGCCATCACCTCTAAGAACAGCTACCCTTGAAGCCTACTGAGGCATTTTAAAAGGCAGAACGCAACCATAGCAGAACGATGTTTCACGAGCAAAAGGTGTTGTGGGAACTGTAGTAAATAATAAGTCTCTTTCATCTCCTGTATTGTAGGAAATCTTAAAGAAACTGCCTGAGTACTGTAGAAACACTATGCATTGTGAGTTTTAATTAGTCTTTTGTGAAGACAAGTTTTGATTATGAACCCTGGTAGTTCTTCTAGAACCTCTATGACTGAAGAATTACTGTACTCCAATTGACACATCATAGTATATTTGAGAGATGGGAGAATTATGGTGTCATCAGACTCAGGTGGAATATTTTTGCATTTACTTCAAACTTCAAGAAATTGTTAAATTTAAAATGAAGTTTTTTAATTTAAAAATATCTATTCAAAGGTATCTACAATTACTTTTACAAATGTGTTTCTTGAAGATTGATTTACGTGCTTTTTCATTTCCTGATGTTGAAGGAGGTTTATTGCCATTATCTATTTTCATTATGATCTCAGAAGAATCTGATCTGTATTAAAAAAAAAATAGTAATTCTGAGAGAGCTTATTGTGGCGACTTCATGTTGTGGGCAAATAACCCCTGTTTGAAGTTTATCCTTTTCTTTACATATTCATTATCTCATTTTCAATGGAAGAAAAATACAGGACGCTGTGGTTCTGAAGGGAAACAAATGGGCTTTGGGAAATTGCAACAGACTTACCAGTCGGCCTGAGGAGGGAGTGAGGCAGCCTTTGTGGCTGGTGAGATCAATGTTTTGGCCTAAAGTGAAATGTAATAGCTGTTTTGGCAATCTGCTTTTGTGCAATTAAACCTTGATTAATCCAACAATAAGAACAATAGGTTATATTTTACTCTGCTTTAAATGAAGACATCCATTATGAATCAGTAGGGATTCATAAGTATTAAAGTTTGTAAAAGTGGGGCACACCCAAGCTCACAGCTAAAAATTTCGTAGTGCACTGGGGATTCCAAACTCTCCCTGTGTCGAAGTAAATGAATTTGCATGTTCTATGTATTGTGGGTTGTAAGTAGTGCTCCAAGAACATTAGCGAGATTTAAAGTCAGGCACAAGTATAAAGCAGAAAAAACCCACAATTTCTTCTTCAGTTGTCTCTTAGCTTCCAGGCAGCATAAAGATAATGAGTATCTATATAGCCAAGGGAGTAATGCTGGTAGAGCACGGAGAGAAAAGCTTTTAAAATTTCTAATCTACTCCTACTTCTTAATGGGTAAAAGGGAAAGCTGGTGTATTGAAATTACCATGCAACCAACTTCGTGCTTATGTCAGAATTCATTATTGCCTGTTAATACTGCTGCTATTTGATCATAATTAATAATAGGAAGGGCAAAATTGCATTACACAAAAATGGAGGAAATATTATAACTGTGGAAGGAAGGATCTAGCTGGGGGGTAGAATGAAAGGAAAACCAGAACTTCGTAAGGGGAAGAGCATCAATATTCCAAAGTAATTAAATGTTATTTACTATTCTAGTATTTCCTTGGCTGTCATTCCATACATCTTTAAAGATGCAGAAAACCGAAATTATCACGTATTTTTGTAACCTGCAGGTATTAATCTCTGTCTATAGAAATTGGGACTATGTTAAAGCAGTTTTTCTGTTATTACCTACTTTGGGTGCCAAGCAGTTGCCTTGCTACCTACAGTCAGGCCTGTCTGTTCAAGAGCAGAAAAAGTAGCAGAGATCTTTCTTCCAGATCCAGTAGGTGTAAGCTTGAAGTAATTTGGCTACATCTAGAGGAAGATCCGTTGTTTTCTTCTGAAGACATATATCTAAGTGACACCTTTATAAAAGTGTTAGAGCATTGACAAACTTGCTGGGAAATGGTTTATGCATAGCAGGCCTCAAAAGCCATTTGTTGCCAATAAAAGTTTGGGTCAAGAATGATCTGAGCATCATGCTCCCAAAGCAGCCTGTTGGATGGTCTCTCATGGTTTAA
Organism: Ifrita kowaldi; assembly: GCA_013398055.1. Taxonomy (NCBI): domain Eukaryota; kingdom Metazoa; phylum Chordata; class Aves; order Passeriformes; family Cinclosomatidae; genus Ifrita; species Ifrita kowaldi. The sequence continues at coordinate 2,242,979 of VZRS01008986.1, read as the reverse complement.
TGTTCCAGGTGCTGTGGCTCCTGTAAGGGCTGTTCTGCAGCCTGAGAGCCACCATTTATTCCACCATTTCATCCAAGCTTTTGTCATCCCCAGAGCTCCCTCTGTTTCATGGCATTTCCCGCTGTCACCTGCTCCCAAACCACCGAGCCTGTGGCCAGCATGGGGGCAGTGACAGCTGCCACTCAGCCACTCACAAACCATTTGGCCCTGGTAACATCTCCAGTGGTAGCCCCCATACCTCCAGAAGATCTGATGAAATGATGCTATGAAATAGTATGAAAACAAGATGTGGTGCTGACAATGGCTCAATCCTGTGCTATGTTGATTTAGATAAGTCTGCATTTTATTAGCAAGGCCCCACACCAAAGAAAGCATTTAGGCTTTTCTATCTTATGGTGACAGCTTCATCTTAAATGTTAAAGACAAGAGCGTATTTTTAGACCCACCTTTGTCCCTTGTAGGTGTGCTTAGAGGCTGTTTGGACCAATCACTTGATATAATTGTCTCTCTTTAGTCTGACATCAGAGAAGGAGGTTGGGAGAAAAATGGTCACTTCTGCCAGTCATAAAACAAACACAGACCTATTTCAGGAAAGCTCCCCTGCTTTCAACACAGACCTATGATACACAGTGAGAAGCCTGTTCTGCTCTTTTAGCATTCAATCTCATGGCTCTTTAGACCTAATTTCAAAGTGTTTATTTGCATCCTTGTTGAAGTGCTGCTTCCTTTCTAATCTAATAACTAATGCAATTCCTTAAGATTATGGCCATTTTATTTTCTTCATCTATGAAGCATTGTTAGAGCAAATGGAGAAGCGGCAGCTGTTTGCACCAGTAACACTGATGAAACTAGAGCACATTTACATATCCAGATATTTCACCAACCTCCACAGCACACAGCAGGCCAAATTCAGCCAAGTGCAGCTTCTAGCAAGTAGCTGAGACATCCAAGAAAGTCTGTTTTAAACATGGTTGCATTTATACACCAAGCATGAGCTGATTGTAATCGGAGCACAGGTGGGTGTAGATTGTTGTAATAGCAAGCCTTGTATGTATTTAAAATATGGTGGGTCTGTAAAAGTTGGCAATAAAGAGTATTTAGAATCAATATGAGGGCACTGGTAGTAAGAAAAAACACCCGTGAAAGAAGTGATGAAGCAGCCCTTTTTCTAACCCTTTACCCAATTTAATTTATACAATCTGCCAGGGTCTTAGCTTTAAGCCTGGATTAAAGCCCCAGATTCAGTGCTGGGATAAACTGAATTCCACAGGAGTTGTCCCCATTCATACAAAGACAGAGTTTGTTCCTGTAGAATAATTATGTGCCTTTCCACTGATAATTTCACTATTTTAATGCCAAGTTATGGTCCAGAGACACTTGCTTAATATTCTTGCTTCACTAGATGTAAAACTGGCACCTCCAAGAGCTCCTCTGCTCTGGACAGTTTAATGCAGCAGTGCAAGATTCCAAAAAAAAAGACTGTCGTCGGCGTTTTGCCTGGATCGTTTCCCAGCCACGCAGTGCTCCCTAGCAGATGGCTGCATCCGTGCCCGCTACAGTCAGCAGAACTTCCTGGTTACACCCGGACGTGAAGCTCACAGAGCTGTGGCCATCCTGGGATGCGGCTGAGGCACTGATATCAGTGGGAGCCACAGAGCTGCACGGCTCTGCCTGCGTCACAGCAAGGGGATGAGGATCAGGGCTTCAGAAATAGCAGGCAGCCAGCAGCACCACACACTGAGGCTCAATCTATTTGGTCTATTTAGGTTTTGGGGTCTTTCTTGAAAAAAACCCAAATTTTCTCAGTCAAGCCCATCACCTCCTACATTCTTCCCTCTTTGGCCTAAATATCTTAGGATCAGTTTACATGTTTGTTCTGTATAAGCAGGGCAGCTGCATCCAGGGCATTTTTGCCTGTTGAGGGCTTTTCTTCTTTCCAGTTCAAAGTTTTTCTCCTTCATTTAGCAAGTCATTTGAGGGAAGCATAGATGTAAGGGTGTGCTTGCTTGCTTATTGTATGTACATGACAGAGCACTTATATAATTTTTGAACATTTACTTGCTCACTGATCCTATAGAAGATAACTGCACCTGACATTTTGTATTTCCCTGCTAGTTGGGTTTCTGGAAAAACTTTTGAGCTCATTAACATGAAAATGACAGGAGAAAATCCTGTGGTTCTTTTCCCCCTCAACCCTCTACAGTAAAAGAACATTCTGTCCTGCTTTGTTTTTCAGGTTGATGGCTTCCTGACACTTCTCTTTGGCCTGGCTAGCATTAATACCCTTACAGTGATCAGTGTGACGCGCTATGTCAAGGGCTGCCATCCTGAGCGAGGTAAGGAATAAAGGCAAGTCCAGTTCTGCCTTCACTGAACCTGGTGCAAATCTGTATTTCTCTCGGTTACTATTATCAGTCACTCAGGCTATATTAAATATAAATTAAATGCATTGAAAACTAGGACATAATATAGTCATTTACATTACAAACATGTTTTCACAGAATCCTTCAGGGTTAACTCCAGCAAGAGCCAAATTATTACAAGCACACTTGGGCCACCATGAGTAAATTCACCCTTGTGCCAAAGATACCACAGGTCCTCCTGAACATCTGTGTTCCTCAAAGTATGACTTAAATTGCTCCTAAGTGATACATCGTTGTCTGGATCTCACAGAAACAGATTTGATCTTCTATGGGATGATGTTTGGGAAGTTTCCAGTCAGGGACCAGATCCTTCATTCAGAAGGCTGCCATACATACAAACATTTTCATTCTTCAGGGTGTTTTGCCAGGGTTTATGCACAGCAGGCATCATGATGCCTTTAGATGGCACTGGGAACATTCAGTCTGCAGGTTATTCCTCCAGTTTTTGCAGCACTGCCATCCCCACTTGCCTCTCCAGACTCCCCTTGGACATTTTCACGCCATGTCAGATGGAAACTACTCCTACCATCCCCAGAACTGGCCATGACGCAACTCTGCCTGGACAGTCCCTGTCTCCTACCTGTCTCCCAGATCTGCAAAGCATCATCACCACAGCTTCATACCCACACTTCTTCCTTCTCTAGTGTCCTGTTGGTCTGTAGCCTGAATATCTCAAACAACCCCAGTTCATAACTCTCTCGGGTGCTACAGACGTTTTATTCACTGCTCTGTTTTTTTGAACTTGGTTTTTTATTAACCTCTGGTTATGCCCCTGTGAAGACATATGATTGTCCCACTGTCCCACAAACCTGATCTGAAATCCTTTAAACATTTCCTGCCCTGTGAAGCCCTCACCAGCAAGTCCGCATAAACTTGCCATCATCTACCAATTTCCCTTTATGCCTCTTTATATTACCATGCTCATCCCAGGCACTGTCTTTCACTGGATCAGTAGAAATTCCTCACCATTTATCCTGGGCCTCCTACCTGCTCAAAATTTTGACTTCCACCGAGAGTCTTATGTAATCTCTCTTCTTTATACCTACATCTACCATAAATTATGCCTAGGCTGTTTTCACCAATCTTTGGACAATGTATGATCAATTTTCATGCCTTTATTACAAGTGGCTTGCACTGTCTCTCAGGCAGGAACCTCTCAATGTCTGCAGGGAAAATATGTGTAAATATACAGGATGCATCAGATGAGTTTTTCTCTTTATTAGCACGAGGAGTAATTGCTGTGAAAAGAACTTCTGCAGGGAGGTACTTTTTCCACAGAAAGTTCTTCTGCAGTTTGGTGTAATGATAGACTTGTTGAAGTCAGCTTCCAGCACAAACTGCTGCTGGAGCTGATAGAATTTGGCTGTGATATAATCCTACATCTTCTATTCATTGCATGTTAAGAAGTCATATTTAAAACCCACATTTCTCTTTTGTGAAGCTCTACCACATATCCATCTGATCTTGTGCATAATTTATGTTTGAATCTCAAGTAAATCTGAGTAAGTACCCAGTATAACATTACAGAAATGTTGAGGAACAGAAATTGGTGGATGCATAAATATTTTCTACATAAATGAAGAAATAACCACAGTGTATGGCAACAGCAGGACAGATTGAACCTTTTGTATCCAATGGTTAATACAGTCTGGGCTATTTTCTCCCTTTTCATGGGCAAAAACCTTGAAGCAAGTAAGAAAATCCCTGAATTTAGATTTATCTGGTTCACTTCTATGTAAAATATAACTGTTTCTTGCATTTTACAAAATTACAAAGTGTAAGTCTAACATAAAATCTGCTAATTCCACAGTGCTCAACAAACTCATTGTCTCCTGCTTAAAAAACATTCATTTCCACTCTTCAGTGGTAACATAAGCCTGACAGATGCTTTCAAAATCAAACTTTTCTTATGAATATGCATTTTTCTATCTTAATATTTTTTTAATAGCTGTGTTTTACTTATTAGCTGGTAATATAGGAGGGTGTTTAGGTTTCAGAGATATGTTTGCCTTTCCAAGTACTGTTTTCTGACCCAAGCATGCCATTGCAGGTCACTGCATCAGCAACAGCAGCATGTCGGTGGCTCTGGTTCTCATTTGGGTAGCAGCTTTCTTCTGGTCTGCAGCTCCATTACTTGGCTGGGGCAGTTATACAGGTAACAGGTATCTTTCAGTTGCACTTACTTGGCACCTCTCCACTTGACAGAGATACTTATCTTTCTTTCTTGCTGTTTGTGATAAACCAGACCGATTATCAGTGGAACTGAAAAAATCATTCATCGTGCGTGACGTAGGCGCAGAGTTTTGCCTGCTTTGGTATCAGCTATAATGAGATTTTTTTTGAAGATATCACAGGAAAGGCTTGGACCAAGTGCATATTGCCTATGAAAAAAGAGAGGCCAAAAATACTTGGCATGGTTAAGCAGTGAGATAAAGAAAACTATCAAAAGACATCTTTCAAAAACTGTCAAGTTTAGGAAACTAGAAAAGAACACAAGTTCCAGCAAGTTAAACTTGAAACTATAATAAGATGAGCCAGAAAGATTTGGCAAAACAATTTGTTGGAAATATGAAAACTTTCATAGCAAAGGAACTAAAAGATGTTGGAAAGTTTGTCAGTCCAAGAAATAATCAGGGTGCAAGATAAGGCCATGCCAAAAAAAGGAGGGGGATTTAAAATAGGAAAAAGTTAATATCATGAACACTGCAGGAATTCAAGGGATAAGGGATATTCCCAAACCAGAAAATTTCTTCACGGGGGAAAGATGGAGAAATTGCCTCAATTTAAGCCTCTAAGAATTCAACAAAACAAATATCTAGGAACAAATGGTAATGATACAGAAGTCCTAACTATCGGAATCATGTGACTGACATTGTCCAGCAGTTACCTGTCTGGATCCCATAGGCCTCTGCATTCTTTGAGAAGTCAGGAAATCTATGGAGGCTTACTGAAGCAGCTATGTGCATTTATTTTCTTATTTACTAAGTACGTAGTTTTGAGGTATCTCTGGACCCTCGAACTGTGGGTGTGAGAAAAGCAGCCATTCCTATGGTTGGTTAAATGTTCTATCCTTCACAAACCAAAATACACCCAAGATATTAGGCTCAATGGACCTTTGGTTTGAGACAAATTCAAACTGTTTATTAGACTGTTCGAATTTTATGTCATATTTTTGCACTCTGGACCTGTCATAAACTTGGGTATTTTGGACTGGTAATTTTCTGTGTATCTTCTGGTGATCTGTATTCTTTTTACATTAATCTACCAGCTCTTCATTTATAGAGGGACTTCTGATGTCTGTTTTTGGCCTTAAACTGGAGTCAGGGACTTTTTGGGCAACGCTGCTTTGTCAGGACATTCAAGTGTTGCTATAGATCCTGTTTGTACTTTGAATTAAATTCCTTGACAGTGGTTTTCAAGGCTATTTCTGGGAGTGCTTTCCCCTACTGAGACTCACAGCACTTTCAGGTTCCCGGGCTGTCTCTAAACACATCTCCAGCGAGGGCAGCTGTGGAGATGTGGGAGCCCAGCAGTGGCAAGTCCAGCAGCAGGCACCAGCAGACCACAGCACATTACAGCTGGCTGCCTCGGACCTTTCACTTCTACATATCTTCAGGGGCCCCCAGAGCCCCACTGATTTTTGGGAAAGCCACTTGTTTGTGTCCCTGCGGAGGGGGAAAACATAGCTCTGAATTCTGACTTGTGGAAAATCTGCAGGATTTTCTTTTCCTGGCATCTGGAGGCTGGTTTCATTTTTCAGGCAAAAGTTCCAAAAAGCAGAAACCCAGAATTAAGCCAGATTTTATGGTTATATTTTTGAATCTTGAGGTCTACTGACAAAAAAGGCAAAGGAGAGAAAAATCTATTTCTATTACAGAACATATTCAGACAGCAAAACCTAGAGCTTTTGGTGATAAAAAAACCAAGCTCTTTTTGATGAGAATCATATAAGAGATTTTAAGTTTTTGCTCGTTTAATTCCTCCTGTTTAAATCTCCTATCACCTGTGAGGAATTAAGGGAATTTTTTTTCTTCAAAACTACCACCGGATGTTAGGGAGAGATCTGCTGCTAAATCATGTAGTCTTCACCTGTAATATATCTCCAGGACCTGTTAATACTTGACTTACATAATTTTGATTCATGATTCATTTATTTGTAATTCAATTTGTTGTCATAGCTGTCAGAAAAAACCCAGCTTTTTCCACTCAAAAAGGAAAATACACAATTCACGATCTATAGAAAACCCTCTAATGTTATAGAACTCAAGTTTTCTATCAGGACATCTTTACAAACACATCAGGGGATCTAAAGAAGTCAACTATTATACATAAAAGTGTTTGAGCCAGAGACTACATGTTATTCCCACTACCTTTTCCATAAGTACCTGATCAGCTAGTGTCTCACTAGTGGTAGACACTGCAATCTGCCTGACTTCGTTCTTAAAAGTCTGCATCTCTGTGTTGCAGGACTGTGTGTTTCCCATTTTTCTAAAGGTCTCATATCTTTCTAAGTATTTATATGTTTCATTGCCCCATAATCTTTATCATTAGCTGTATTAATTTGGTCTCACAGCTCTCACTGCAGTAGAAGTTCCATTGCCTCAAGGAGCCTCAATATTTTTGTTTCCTATTTAGTTATGTAAGTAGTGGCATTTTTCATTTGGCATATGGTCTATGGAGTTCCTTGTTGTGCTGTTACAGCGCCCATCTTACAAAGTTACTATGTAGAGTGCTACGACAAATAAGAGCACGTATCACTCAAGGATATAAAACCTCTTTTTTTTTAAATAAAGTGTCACAATTTCCTAACCTGAAACAACAGTTTGTGCCTTATGGACTTACACTGGCAATAGAAACTCATCAGAATGATAATACACATTAAAATTTGTTACAGTCTAGCTGGTCTTGAAAAATTGTTTATGTAGGAAGTAATGTCATGTCTCATTAAATTGGGAAGATAAATCCATTCTGTAGTGCTCAACAGAAGAAAAATACAGCATTTTAACTAACAAATTAATTGCTCAAAAGTAGATAAATATTCTAAAAATGGTGACCAACATGTTCTTTCTTTCCAGATCGCATGTATGGCACATGTGAGATAGACTGGGCAAAAGCCAACTTCTCTACGATCTACAAGTCCTACATCATATCCATTTTTATCTGCTGTTTTTTCCTACCTGTCTCAGTCATGGTCTTCTCATATGTGTCGATTATCAATACTGTCAAACTGAGCCATGCATTGACAGGACTGGGTGATCCCACAGACAGACAGAGGAGAATAGAGCGGGACGTCACCAGGGTGAGTTTGGGTTTCATATCGGGTGGGATTCATCTCAATGAAATCTGTCTTTCCAAACATTAGTCTCAACTAGAATAGAAGAGAACAAAACCAGTCAATTGCATTTCATTTCTTTATAACTCTAGTGACAGGGTCTGAACTCAGTGAAGAATATGAGATTTGTTTAAAATTTCTACTGCATCTCTTGGTTAATATTGGTGCTACATCACATGTGAAAAATAATCTAAATATAATTGGAGTGGGTTATACAGCACAAACCCCAAAAATTTGGTTTGGCATATGCTCTTTTCTTTCAGAAGTTACATTACTTCTGAGCATACTCAGAAGTTAGACTGGAGATTTCAATTTACTCACTGTTTAGTTAAGCCCACCTGAAACCTTCTGTGTTCATATAAACGTATGGGAATGTAGCTATTTTCATTCTGTTAGATGAGGCATTTCTCAACCACACCACCATGCCCAAATTCAATATATAGCTCCTAGGTCTGCCTGGCTGTATCAAAGCAAACTATTTGCTTGCCCATATTCTCCTGTAAGCCATACCCTCAGGGCAATCTGCACCTTTCCCTTCCTTCCAAGTGTTCAAGTTACTATTGCCAGTGTTTTGCTTCCCTGATGTAGTCTTCCAGAATAGATTTAAGACTATTCTTCTTCTGTCTTTTAGGTTTCTATTGTCATTTGCACAGCCTTCATTATTGCGTGGTCACCATATGCTGTCATCTCTATATGGTCTGCCTATGGTCACCCTGTGCCCAACCTTACCAGCATCCTTGCCAGTTTGTTTGCTAAGTCTGCTAGCTTCTACAATCCCATTATCTACTTTGGAATGAGCTCCAAATTTCGAAGGGACATTTTCATCTTGTTCCATTGTGCCAAGGAAGTCAAGGACCCTGTGAAGCTCAAACGTTTCAAAAACCTCAAACCAAAGCAGCCACAGCCTTCTCAGAAAGAAGAGAAGTACGCAGCAGAAATGCGCCCTGCACCAAGCCCTGATTCCGGGGTGGGAAGCCCAACCAACACCCCACCACCAGCAAAGAGGGAAGTGTATTTTGGTATTCTCGATACGCCATCCAATAACCCTGATATTGAATGTGATAGATTGTAAGTTTTGTGGCTGTTTAATACACACACTCTGTGCTCAGGAAGACCCTCTACAGAGCAGCGCTTGAGTAATTTACTAATTCCCATTCCATCTGTTTCTTGCTGTAGCACTAATGACTATACAACTCAAGCAAATCAGATGGCAAAGTGATATTTTCCTTCTATGTAGGTACAAAATGCTACAAAGAACATTACAATGTGGGCAGCACACCCAGTGCCAGAAACACTTCATTTTCACATGCATGCAGGAAAAGAAAGACTGGCTTCAGGAGAGCAGGCATTAGCTAGCAAAAATAATTAATATGTTGCTATCCAAGTTTTATCAGTTCTGGACTACATTTCCAAACATGTCTTTTGCTCTGTAACAGTCACAGCCATAGATGATTGTTTTAACTCAGCGGTGCTTCACAGTTGTGGCTGTAGGAGAAGGCGGGCCCCGCTGAGGTTGCTGTGCAGCTGCTGCTGCTGCAAAGGCTGCAACGTAGTGGGAAAAGACATGTTCTCCCTGTAGAGCACCCAGGTGTGCCCACCATAGGGCTCCCAGGCCCCACAGGGACCTCATGGGAGTGTGTCTGATCACAGGATCACAGAATAGCTTGTGTTGGAAGGAACTTTATAGATCATCTAGTTTCAACCCCTCTGCCATGGACCAGGACACCTTCCACTGGACCAGGTTGCTCAAAGCCCCATTCAACCTGGCCTTGAATGCTTCCATGGATGGAGCACCCTCAGCTTCCCTGGGCAACCTGTTGCAATGTCTCACCACCCACACAGTAAAGAATTTCTTCCTAATATCTAATCTAAACCTACTGCCTTTCAGTTTAAAGTCTTTGCCCTCTTGTCCTATCACTTGTAAAATGTCCCTCTCCATCTTTCTTGTAGGCTCCCCTTTTGTACTGGAAGGCTGCTGTAAGGTTTCCCCAAAGCCTTCTCCAGACTAAATAGCCCCAGCTCTCAGTCTGTCTTCATAGATCACCTTCACAGGTCATCTTCTGACAGCCTGTGCCTGACTCTGTGTGTGTCTGTGCAAGGACTAGGACTTGTAATGCATTGAAAATGCTAGCCTGGTATTTTCTTGTCACTGTAGTCTGAGCAGTGGCTTCATACTTTTCCTCATTGGTTTGCAGAATTATTTCCACCTCCCCTGAGATTCCTGGTGAGCAGGGCCTGGCTCTAGCATTCTGATTCGGGAAAGCTGGCCTTTGATTTTACTGATTGTGTCCAAACACATTATTTTTCTACCTTTCTATCAAGGTGGAGCAATGAACCAAAACTGACACTTAGGTTTTAAGAGTACTGATGAGGTGTGGCATCAGAGCTATTTACAAAATATAATCCAACACTTCGCTACTGCTTCTAAAGAAAATGTTGCTACCTGCCTAGGCATAAAAAGTGACTTTGAGGTAAACCCAACTAAGTAGCAGCAAAGGATAGTGATTTAAATAGTTATGCTGTAGGCCTAAATCAGTTGCCAGACTACCAGATGTTACAATTATGTCACCAAGTTTATTTTACAGAATCAAAATGAGGAGGTATGTCTTCATAATCCCCTGTCTTGAAAAGTAACTGCATACTCAAAGACTTCTTTTAAAATATCTCTGTGTTAGCCATGGAAATTGTGGGTTCATTTAGTGCCATTTGCAAGTTAACTAGGGGAAAAAGAAGGGGAAAAAAAAAGAAAAAACCAGCAACCTCTTTGCTAACCTCTGCTATTTACAAGTTTTTGAAATCTTGCTGTCTGGGTGTGCTGAAACGTAGCTGTTTTCAAAAATATGCTCTTCCGGATGCATTTCTTGGGAAAGTTACAAAGAGAGCCCACCTCCATTTCCCCCATTACTCTATTTGTTTTGAGAAAATCACCTGTGTTTTGAAGTTAAAAACAAATAAACATTACAAGCAACACTGGGGAACTGTGCTTTCTTTCATGGCCACAGATCTGAACTACGAGAGTATTCATTTCTCTGGAAAATTTTGAGATATGGATGCTATTTCATTACCATAAATAATTAAAGACAAATAAGTCAACATTTTGCTTCCAGATAAAAGTGCATGCTGTAGCTGCAGAAACAGATGAAATTGTTTAATGCAAAATCCTGTAGCAGCTGGATGAAGCCAGGCTGGGTTTAGCCAAAGTTAGCACGCAGTTTTGGAAGCTTCTAAGTGTAACACAAAATCCACCTTAGTAACCATGATGGGCTGACACTTCTCACTGCTGGAAGTGCTTGGGTTTTGCTCCACAGAGAGACAGCAGCACCATGCAGCCCCACTGCATTCCCAGAGACACCCCCCAGCCACAGGTGTGCCGGACACCTGCCCAGAGGCACTCTGTGGCCATAGGTGCCAGCCTGGCTTTCAATCGGTATTTCTGCTAATTTACCTAGAGAAAATTCTTGCCCAGCTGTGTGACAAAAATGCTGCTGATCTGCAGGATTCAGACTCTGACATAGAAAGATGTGAAAAAGACAAGCAGGCAGGCAGAACACAAGGCCATTTCCAAGAGTGTCTCAAACTCCAGCTGAAATCTCTAGTAGTTCGTACACCACTGAGCACATACAGCAAGGTTAGACTGAGGGAAGAGGAGGCCATATGCAAAAAGGAGCAGAATAGGAGTAGAGCAGAGGAAAAATACAGGAGGGGGGAAACCAGAACAGCAGGGGAGCAAGAGGCCAGGAGTCAAAGGATGCATACCTGCTGAAAAACAACTAGAAACAGACAACACAGAAAAAGCCTTTACTGGACCGCTCGAGACCTCTGTCCTGCAAGACCAACAGCTCCAGTCCTTTGTGGGTACATGGTAATACTACAGGACTGCACAGCTGTAGAGCAGAGCAGCTGGTTTCACAGATTTTGCGAGACCTCTTTGCAGACACCAACCTGTGTTACAGGATCAGTAACAGCAGGAGCACATCTGTCTCTAAAGTTACTCAGGTAAAAAACCTTCCGGCCCTAAAGCATCAGTGCCCTGTAGCTGCACCCACAACACCAGCAAGTGGCTAAAGGCAGAAAAAAGGTCCAGAATCCATTACTGGAGTGCATGTAAGGGAAGGCACATCAACATTCTAAGTGTAGGAATCAACACAAATCCATTTGTAAAACACTTTTCCTGTGTCTTGGATTTCCTCCCCTTGTCCGTGGTCCCTCATGTGCCCAGACAAGGCTGGCCTCTGCTGCTGCATCCACAGATGGGCTCTTCAGGCTGCTGAGCCAACGCTGCCAGTCAGAAAGGAGCAAAGATCTTGGTGACTTGAGACAGGTGGCAAGGAGTAAGTATGTTGAAGAGGGGTGTGGGGTTTCATGATTTTTACTTAGCAAGAATGAAGTACAAACAACATAGAGAGTCCCAGAGTCAAATCACTTCTCCCCATAACCTTGCTGCTCCTCACAGCCTTGGATTTTCTTTTACAGTTGCTGATTTTTAGCAGCAGAGGTGTGAGAAGGCTGTTGTCCTGACTGATATTCTGGTGGCAAGGAGGCTTCTCTGGAAAATTGCAGGTTTGAACGTTCTCCACCTGAGATGGTCTTACAAGGGAGGTCCTACTCAGCTTGACAAAGCAAAGAATTACCTTCTCCCAGTGCTTTCTCCTTAGCAACACTATATTTTTGCATTTTTCTAATGCCAAAAGCTGATGGGTGTACCAAAGGCAGGGCTAGATGTCATATCTCCATGACATAGGACATCCATCCTAGTGATGCCTCTTCCCGTTTTGTGAAGGCACAGAGCAGACAGTCCACATGGGCTGCATAACAGCACCTAGTTCTTCCACTGCCTCAGCCATGGGCCTGTTTCAATGTGTTTTGTATTGAATGGCTTAGTGCCAGCCCGTGCAAATGAGATCTCATGTCTATTGCTAGTATCCAAATGGTCTCTTGTCATGAGGTAGGAGAACAGTATTTAGATCTCTCTCCCTTTGGCATAGAAATTCTGGCCTGTAGGCTCCTTCTGTCTCTCTTGATCTTGATTCTACTGTGAGATTTTGGTTTTGGGGGTTGTTTTCATGTACACCATCTGGTAGAAGGTAGTAGGCCAACCAATTCTACCATTTTTGAAGGATGCTGTCAGCATTTTCTGGCTTGTTCCAGCAGGATCTGAGACAGACATCTTACCCTAGATGCAAGGAAGCCACCCAAAAACTCCTTGCTAGGTGTTCATTATCCATTTCTGTAATCACAGCCTTTTTGACATTGCTAAACCAGCTTGGCAAAAACAATGTGCCTGAGCATAATGAAGTCACCTTGAAAAATGCTTGAAGTCCTTAAGCCACTCTTTCAATTATGCCTTTAGCTACTCTACATATTAATTTCCAACCATTTCCCAACTGTTTTGATTAGCTATTGATTAGTACACTCAGCAGGTGAGCTCTTAATGACCACATAATTCACGTGTATCAAAATCTCATCGGATCTTACTTGATCACTTCTTATTATCAATATTATTCATAATTACCAACAAATCAGTATTATACCAAAATCACTGCAGTTATTAATCATGAAGTGCAGTTATTAATATTCACATGTACAACCTGGCCTTGCAAGCGGATTACCAACATCCCTGCCACTGACACAACCCTTTCACTGGGACTACAGAGTTCAAACAATTAAGTTAATTCAGGATTACTTCAATTCAATTTCCACATTTAAAAATAGCTTCTTCTGGATTGGGGAGAGGGAAAGAATTATCATAATCCTTTGTTTATTTATGCCAAGAAAACCGTTTGGGCCCACCTTTCCCCTGCTTGCATTTTTGCCAAGCTGTAAACCCTTCAGGATGTTGGCACATTGAGATACACAACAGCATTTCTTAATAGCTTTGACATTTCTAATGCAAACATGAATAACTTGAGTGTGCAGTTGGAGGGAGTGGGATAGCCTACTCCAGTCCAGTCCCTGTTCTCTGTGCTGTTATGCATTTTTATTTAATGACTCATGCAAAAGTATTTCTTGTAGCAGAGCCCAGAAAACAAGAAACCCTTCATCCCCGCTTAAGACAGTGATTTTATTACAGTGTGAACCACTCAGGCTTGCATCCCCTTGCAGGCTCTCTCTTCACCCCGTAAGTTCTCCACTCTTGCCTGCACAGACTGACACAATAAGAGGGATCTAGAGTGTGCCCATCCAAACATGGCCTACGGTTTAGCACTTTCCTCAGGAGAGACAGATGGAGGCAAAACCCCTTCCTGAGGATAGGGCTCAACAAGAACATTGTTCTGCTGCTACCCTGATGAATAGTTTCATCTCTGGCAATAACGAAAAGGACTGGTAACACTACCTTGGCTCCGTTTTCAAACCAGCCTGGCAAACCAGCTTTTCTTGCAATGCTGTGTGTGCCTCTGCCTACCTCTCAAATTGCTGAAAGCGTGGAGTCTGAACCTTCTCAGTAAATCAACAAATGCAAAGGATTTTTGCAAGCACTTCAAGAACTCTGTAGACCAAAGTGAAGGTGCCTGCAGGGTAAAATGGCTCTATGTTTAGTTTTGGTCTGAAGTGCCTAATTCCCATTTGCAGTAAAGACTCCCTAATCCCTTCCTGCCCTGGTGATGAAGGAATATGAAAAGCTACAATCTTGTGCAATTGGGAAAAAATACCTCTAAGGTCCTCATGATCAGCTGTAGTGGGTTGAACATATATTCCTGCTTCCTGGGAGATGGCAATTAGGTGATTCCAGATGAAGCAGGCTAAAACTGAAAACATGGTCTTGTCCAGGAGAATGGAGTTAAGGTACTAGCGGATACTGATATCCACAGACTCTGCAAGAAGCTTTGTGCCTAGAAGACTCTCAAAGAGCTTCATATACCCACACTGAGATTAAAAGAGGTAAGTGAATTGCATTGACTGCAGGAGTGTCATCTGGATCTGTGCTTTCCTCTATAGCTTTGGTAACCCACATGTGTATTTAACACATACTTCTTAAAGTACTTTCTTTTCTAGGTTGAATTATTTTTGTATCATCATAAAAGGGAAGCAAGACTGAAAACATCTGGATGTGCAGGAGAAGCACAAGAATAAATATAAGATTCAAAGAATGTCCAAATAGTACTACAGTAGGAACACAGAACAGTAAGAATATTACTAAATGGAATGTACTGAGCCCATTGGTAATAGAAAAAATAGGGCAACACTGAACAATAAAAATAAAAAAAGAACTACCGGCTGTCTGTGCCAATAATCATCTTCTTTGATGCTCAGTGAATGAGCAAAGCCCTCTGGGGATAACAAACATACAGCATTTAATTATGTAATAGGATGTAACCTAGTAAAAGGAGAGTGGAAGGACTTACAAAAATCACTGCAATAAATGCCCTCCCTCACTGATATTTGACAGCTGTCAGAAGCCTTTGACACTGTACACAGCCAGCCTGGCTGCTGGAAAGAACCACTGCTAGAGCAAAGCTGGGATGGCCCTGGAGGGTGCATGTGTGGCCAGAGGCAGATCTGCTGGGTCCAGCACAAGGTCCCTGCAACCTGCCCAGGCACAATGGATCTCTATGTGTCACCTCTGCCACAGTATTTGCAAAACAAAGTGTGAAGTCAAGAATTATATCTGGCAGCACAAACGAGAGCATGAGCATCTCTTTGTAATGTGACCTGGCAAAGCCTCATCATGTGCCAAAGTTCTGATGGATTCATATCACATTAGTGTTTGTACAGTGAACTGGAAGAACTCAGGGCATGCTTTGCACCACCGGTAAACTACTATGTGAAATGAACAACACTAACATCTCTGAGAATGACCTAGCCAATCATGAGGAAACATGTAGCCTATACAGGGATTTAAAAGGAATAGAAAATGGGCTTTAGCTCATCCTTGACCGATACCATGTTACCTGACAATCCAGCCCTCAGCTTCCTTTGTTGAAAGGCAGTTGAGTACATCATCTGACACACATTATTGTGTGTCCTATCAGAAAAAAATCATCCCAGGAAAATGACCAGTTCAAGAATTTGAAAGTTTAAGTTCTTAGCTCCAGAGATGAGACCCTTATCTCCCCGCAGTTTGGAAGAGCTATTACCAGACCATTCCACATCCTTGGAGTCATGGCAAGGGAAAACATTCACTTTGGAAAGCAGATACACCTTATTCTTTAAAAGATGCTATACATTCTTCACAAGAAAGTCTTAAGTAGTTTGACTTCTGAAGGAAATCAGAGCTTTCACAAGAGGTGAAGAACATGGACTCAGGAAGTGTGGGAAAATGTGATTCTTAGGGGGCTGTGAGAAAAGACCTAGCTAGCACTAGGATAATTAGACAGCTATGTCTGCTGATAAAGAGGTCAAAAAGCTTGACATCAGACATTACAACAGATAAGAGGAAGGCTCTACCAGCTCCTGGGCTGCAGCAGTGTTTAGCACACTTGAGTCTTTCTGAGGTTAGTTTAGAAGTCCTGTTTGTTTATGCCCCGCTCACTGTCTCTCTGTAATGGTTGGTGGTGCCCACTCACGTCTCTGTTGATTCACCATGACCTGAGGAGAAGCAGCATTGCAGTTCCCCATTTCCAGTCTAACAGAAATCCCATGTTTCAAGCTTCATGTCCCTCTCTTCTTTTATTGGCACATCCCATAACAACCCAATATGCATTTTCGGCAGGTGCTTTGGCAACAGATGAGGAAGAGAAGGAAGAGCACAGCCAACAATCAGAAAGTTAGTTAGGTGAATACACCACCAAAAAACTTTCCAATAAGAATTCTTACCATGAAGAGGGTAATTGCTGCCAAATGCTTTTTCTCACCCAACCTACTATGAAAATGGAGCATCACCATGAATTAGCAAAACATGGGGAGTTCCCACAAGGTTAAGTCTTACCTGGTTCTCGCACAAAGAGCCCTTTAAATGTTTATCATGCTAGCAGAAAGGAATAGGTCTAGCATATGCATCAAAAAACCACTACCGAGGGTAATCTCCCTGAACTTGTCCTGCAAAGATGACATGGATTTTGGGGCCTTCACCCCTTTACAAGAATATGCAATAGAAATGAAACTAACAACGTTAGTTATATTGCCACAACCTATACCTGGAATGCTATTTCTGGCCTTATAAAATTATAGTTTCCAAATAAGACCCACTCAGTGATTCTGCTGAATAACCTAAAGACTTTTCCCTAATGCTTCCATCTGCCAAATCTGGAATAGTACTTCACCCAGCAAGTTCAGTTGTAGTTCAGTGGGCACAGTCAGGTCTAAGGATGTTAAACATATGGTCTCTCAGCTGTAGATCCCAAAGGTTTTGATGAAAATGACATGCCTCAGCTGCCTCTAATCCTGAAGAATTTGATTGCTTTCTGAGTAGCAGAATGTAGCCCAAGAACTTCTGCAGTAAAAAAAAAAGTTTATCTAATATTTTTCAATATAGTAAGCAAAGTAAAAACTACCTATTGTCTGGGCAGTTGCAGTCATTAAAGATGTTTAAATTATTTTCTCTGCTTAATCACAACAGTAGGTTTACCTCATCTGCTGGCCTCGCAGACTTACGGCATCTCACTGAGATACCTAAACTTCAAAGGGCAGAATGTCCCGCCACACTTACCTACAGGTAACGGTAGGGAGCCCTCGTTTTGAACTGAGCATTTTCATTTGTTAGGTTAAAGTCAACACAGCAAAGACAGCTTTTCCAGACACCCCTCAAGAAAACCAGCTCATTCCTGTTGTCTGTAAATCCCTGTATTAGCCCAGGTTTCAAACAGAGGATGAACGACCAGACCAGGTAGCAAGGGAACGTGCTTCCTGCCTCTGGCTGCCATCCAGATGTCCTTCCATGACACCTGGATAAACCAGCAAGGATTAACTACTCTCAGCAGGGCCAGGAAATTGGCCTGGTCTGTGTGGCTGGCCTCCCCCTTCAGCACTGCTTTTACTTACAATTATTTCAGGCTTTGTTAACCAGGCGTGGTCAATTTGACTTCCTCAGCAACAAGCTTAAAAAACAAATAATCCAATTAATGGAAGAAGCAGAGTGTAAAAGTGTTTTCAAAGGGTTGGAAAAGCCAAGAGGAGCAGCTGGCACGTCCCTGGTGGGACATCTCCTTCCAAACAAGGGCACACAGAAACCCCTTGTTAGCACAGCGGGGATAGCAGTGTGGCTTGCTCTTTGAACCCCGCAGTTCTCAGGACCATGACACATCACTGAGGCTCAAAACCAATACAATAAAGCCCTGTATGCCAAGCAGACATGCAGACATACAGACCTGCAGTTAAATAAACTCCAGAGGCAAATGCTAACAATTGTCAATGCTGCCCACTTCCGACCCTACAACGACAGCTCAGCAAGGGCTTATATAAAACTTCTCCCTAGCTCATCAACCCAGCCTTCATTAGGCAGCAACAAAGAAATGTCAGAAGTTATTTAAGAGTATATATTTAGCCCTGAAATGAGTGTTTGTGCTTTAGCTGAGGTGGGAGAGGGGAGTGGGAAGAGGAAGATCGGGAAGTGTTCATAGTTACTCATATGGCAGCCATGGAGAATATGCGTAGGGCTATTCATTCGAAATGTTGTCTTTGATAATGGCATTCAGCTGCAGAAATCCCTAAATATCATTCAGAGAGAGAGAGAGCTCCTCTGCCCACCTGGAATAATGAAAATTCAGGGCTTTGCTTCAAATTGCACTCTCCCACTGATGGGTGCCTGAGACAGCTCTTAGTCCAACCAGTTGATTTTCACTCTATAAAACAGTTGATGGCAGAAGTGAGGATGGTGCAAACGTCTTCTGAAATACCAGTCCAAATACTAACATCTAGTTCCTAAGTTCCATCTTCTTCACACCAGCTGACTCCATGGAGGTTCACTTGCACTGTCACTATTTCCTACAAGTGAAACACCAAAGACGCAACAGCATGTTTTCAAAAACTCTTCAAAAACTAGAAAAATAAAGAGAGAAATAAATGAAATCCAGCATTGAAGCATCTAGTTTCCAACAGGTGCCGCTAAGCTCTTGATCACTCACTTTCTGAGCACTTCTTGTTTGTATGTCTTAATTTACACGAACCACTCTTGTAGAAGAGCAGAGGTGATGATGGAAAAAATGGCTGTGCAGATGTTCTTTGAATTCAATTTATCTGTTGTCTTTCATTTCTTGGATCCTTAGCAGACACCAGCCTGATTTTGTGCCCCAACTCTGTGGCCTACAAAAAGTCCAGCCTTGGAAACATGAAACAAATTAACAGGGAGTTTACTCAGAACTTCCCATAGCTAGCCAGAGTTGTTTGGCAAAATACATCACCCACAGTAACACTAATTCCTTTTGCCACCCCTGCATGTGAAAAGAAACAAATGAAGAGACAGACTAAAAAAAAAACCCATTGCTTTCCACAAATTAACCCTATTTATTTATTACATACAAATCAGGACTTGTTTCAATTTTCTTACTCATTCTTGTACTTTGAATTTTTTCTAGATGATCAAACATATTCACTCATTGGGGAAAAAAAATATTAAAAAAAGAAAGCTGTAAAGCATTAATTTTCTGAAGACCACATAAATTCACTTTAAAGCAGCAGAATCTTTAAAATGCAATTTCCAAAAAAATTACTGTCTGCTTAGCTGGACTAGAATACTTGGATGGAAACAATTATAGTTAGCACTTGTAGGTTCTTTACAGGCTTTCTCACGCACTGCGGCAAAGGAGACAAAGTGAGCCTCTGATGGTCTCCTGTCAGGTAACTCCTCTAAGCGGTGATTCAGAGTTTATATAGATAACCCTAACCCACAGCAGTGACGGCTGGATGGCAGAAAGCCCGTGAGAAGGACATGTGGAAGGGGAGCTCACCAAACACAGCAGGGGCTGTACGCAGAACCGCTGCACCAGAGGCCTCAGCAACTGCTATTTACAGCTTATCTGGGCTGGCAGCAGCATCTCCCCTGCTCCAGCACACTGGAGCAAACAGCCAAGGCCAATAGGGAGCTGTAACACAGGCTAGCATGTAATATTTCACCTTGCAGCTGCAACAGCTTGGTTTCCTACTTTATTAGCTCACTCAGGAGGGGAACATACCATTTTAGGTGTCTCTGCAGGCCTGACACCTCCTTCTCTTATACTGGTGTGAATCAGGATTGACTCCTCTGTTCCCCCTGCAAGCGCGTTGCACAAGCACAACACGCCAGGTGTTTCTCACTGACCATAAAGGTCTTTCACTTTATGGTAAGGGACTCACAGAAACCATCAGTAGCACTGAACACCCTAAGATAAACTCACCATGCAGAGTTCAAAGCAGCTTTGGGCTGCTCTGCCTTGGTGAGCCATCAGTGGAGACACAAAAGAGCTGAATCAGAATCTGGGCAAACCAACATATGGTTGTGGCTGTAACTCACAAAAATTAACACACTGGAGTCCTCACTCAGCCTTCCTCTGACCTTACTTTTCCCTGGCCTTCTGTCTGGGGCTTGCAACCCCTACCAGGATGCAACAAAAACCATTAGATTTTGCAAACCGAAGCCCAAGCACTGATCACAGCACATGTCAGGGTATTGCAGGGCTGTGGGTGAAGCACCAGGAAACCTTTCCCTTTTGCCTGGTCCTGAGCCACTCGTCCTCCAGCACATGCATTTTCACAGCATGTGTCTTCAGAACCCTGAATGATAAGGTGACCTTGTCATAGCCCTTCTAGTACAAGGTGACCTGCCTGCTGGATGAGGCAAGGACTGCAGATGTGGTCTCTCCAGACTTCAATAAAGTGTTTGACACCATCTCCCACAGCATCCTCCTGGAAAAACTGGCTGCTCATGTCTTGGACAGGAGGACTCTTTGATGGGTAAAAATCTGGCTGGATGGCCAGACCCAGAGACTTGTGGTCAATGGGGTCAAATCCACTTCGCAGCCAATCACTAGTGGTGCTCCCCTGGGCTCAGTTTTTGGGGCCAGTCCCATTTAACATCTGCATTGATGATCTGGATGTGAGGATTGAGTGCACCTTCAGTAAATTTCCAGAGGGCGCTAAGCTGGGTGGGAACGTTGACCTGCTTGAGGTAGGAAGGCTCTGCACAGAAATGAACAGACTCAATCAATGGGCTGAACACAACTGCAGGAGGTTCAATAAGGTGAAGTGCCAGGTCTGCACTTTGGTCACAACAACCCCCTGCAGCACTACAGGCTGGGGGAAGAATGGCTTGAGGGCTGTTCTGCAGAAAGGGTCTTGGAGGTGCTGGTTGACAGCTGGCTGAATATGACCCAGCATGTGCCCAGGTGGCCAAGAAGGCCAGTGGCAACCTGGAATGTTTCAAGAATAGTGAGGCCAGCAGGATCAGGAAAGTGGTCATCGCCCTGTACTCAGCATTGGTGAAGCCGCACTGGGTTCAGTTCTGGGCCCCTCACTTCACAAAGGACGTTGAGGTGCTGGAGTGTGTCCAGCAAAGAGCAAGAAGGCTTGTGAAAGGACTAGAAAAGATGTCTTATGACGAACAGCTGAGGGAGCTGGGTTTGCTTAATCTCAAGAAGAGGAGGCTCAGGTGGGATCTCATCGCTCTCTACAACCACCTGAAAGGAGGCTGTACTGAGGTGGAGACCGGTTTCTTCTACTGTGCCTGCAGTGAGAGGACCAGAGGAAATGGCCCTAAACTGATGCAGCAGAGATTCAGGTTTGATATTAGAAAAAAATATTTTCACTTTTATGGTGGTCAGGCATTGGAATAGGTTTCCCAGGGAGGTGGCAGTGTCACCATGCCTGGAGGTGTTTTAGAGGCCTGGGTGGCCCCAGGTGATGGTTTAGTGGTTTAAGGATCACAGTGGTAGTGTCAGGGGGACAGTTGGACAGGATGACCTTAAAGGTCTCTTTCAATATTGACTCTTCTGTGATTCTATTAATGTCTGTGGGATCATGGGCATCCCTCATAGGGCTGGTAAACCCAGGACCTGTCTGCAAAATGTTATTCTTTTTTTGCTGGATTAAAGAAAGGCAATTATCATAGAGTCATAGAATAGTTTGGGTTAGAAAGCACATTTAAGGGTCATCTACTCTAACCCCTCTACAATGAGTGGGGAAATTTTCAGGACAATCAGGTTGCTTAGAGCCCCATCCAGCCTGACCTTGAATGTTTCCAGGGATGGAGCATCCAGATTGACCTTGATTGTTTCCAGGGTTGGGGCATCCACCACCCCTCTGGGCAACTTGTTCTGATGTTTTATCACCCTCATTACAAAAAACATCTTCCTTTTACTAAATTTAAATCAACCTTTCTTCAGTTTAAAACCACTACCCCTTGACCTATTGCAACAAGCCCTGCTAAAAAGTCTGTCCCTGTCTTTCTTGTAGTACTGAAAGTACTGAAAATACCTTCTCAAACTTGATTCTGTAAGCTCTGTACTTCTCAGCTTTCTTTTCTGTAGAAGCTGCTTGCCTTTCTTTTCCTCTGATTCTTTTAAAGAGCATGCATGGGATTTAATTTTCTCTCTCCCAAAACTGTTTCATTTCATTGTTTGCCCTTATTTGAAAAGAGCTTTAAAACCTAAGGTGGGAAATGTCAATTATTGAAATAGTTGGAAAGCATTTACAGTATTTTCCACAGTATAAAACACTCTTAGGAGTTAGCAAGAAGAAAATGTAGAGACTTTCCTCTTACAATTCTTTGGGAGATTTAATGCTGGCAATTATAAGAATGCAAATGGTATTTCCAGCTAAACTGTGCTTGTGACTAAGCAATTTATTAGAAGTAATTTACTAAATTTGGGGATCAAAATACAGAGCTCACCTTATGGTTGTGTCACTGGAGGCAAGGAATGGAGCATAAAGCTTATTCAGACAGATTTATTTTTCTAATGAGATTTGAAGAGTTTTTTTCTTTCTTTTAAAAGAAATGAAAGAGCAGCATTTCTTCTCAAGGCTTGATTTCAGAGAAGGATTTAAAATTGCATTAGAAATTTGTGTGGCCCTCAAAGGCATCATAGAAGAAAGATCACTCTCTTTGCTACTCTCTTTCTACATTACTGAGTTTATAGTTAATTGAATTGCTACTGCATTGAGTGATGTTTATGCAGACTGCCTGTTTTCTGCTTTTTGAGTGGAAATTGATAACTAAAAATAGCTGGCTTACAAAAAGCATAGATATAGGCTACTGCACCACAGAAACTTGTGTCTACATCTTCTGTCCCTTGGGGTACACTTCATACCTCTGTATGACTGGAAATGTATTGCTCTGTAGGGCTGGAAAATTGATGCCTGGGTAAAATGGTGGAAATGAGCAGCAAAAAGGGGCACAGCCTGCCTTCTCCAACCCTGACCACTTTGCACACATATGGCAATAAAACCTTGGTCACAGATGTCCTGAGTGGGAGGAAGGGAGGTGAGTTTCCTGCTTGCAGCCCTGCCTGCTCTGCTGCCCTGGGCAGGCAAAAGCCTTTCCAGTGTCAGGCTGGTTCACACACAGCAGGATAATATTTTGAATGGTTTTAGTGTCTGAGAGCAGTCTGGAGCTTCAATACCCTCACAGTATTGTTCACAGCAATTAACACCTTGGTGGTGACCAGTTAAACACCAGAAACACTCTCTCTCCCATCCTGCTGGAAGTGAAAGGAGCACAGGGACAGGACAGGGATGGCAAGAAGGAAAGTTGCTGGCATTTCTGCCAGTCTGCTGGGGTCTGCCTGCCCATGGAGGCCCTTGCATCACTCTATATCCTCCTTGCACCTAGATCATAGGTCCCCAGGAGCACCCCCAGCACCTTCCTCCTGCCCCATCCCTCCATCAGGATCACAATTCTCCCCTCCTATCTCCCCCACTCTGCCAGCCCCGAGCACCAGGATGCTATGGTCTCCCTCCTTTCCTTCCCAATTCCATTCAACCTTGGTGAAATATGGGACATTCTACCTCCACAATGTGTACCATCCTCCAGCGATGGTGTTGCTGGGACCTGGATCCACACAAAAAGAGATTTACATGGGTGCAACACCATCCAGGAGTTAAGGGAATCTGTGTATTCCCACCCCATACTGAGATCCCTCATTACCACACTGGCACAAGGCCAAGCAACCCTGTTTCCCCTTTCACCAGCTGGATCCCTCTTAGAAATTTTTCCTCCCTAGAGGCAAAGGTCTCTACAAGAAGAGTGGGCGAGGAGACCCTAGAGGGGGGCCAAGCCACCACCACTCAACTGGGAGAGAAGAGTGTTAAGCCTTACATGGTGAGCCTGTTCACAAGGTCACATGCAGAAGGGCTTTTCAGGAACTCCAGCAAATACCAGTAAAGAAAATGCATTCATGCACACAGTAAACACACCGGCATTTCTGGCCTGCTGCATGTTTGGACACTTCTGCTTGCCAGGGTAGCACTCTAATTTCTGCCTGTTGCCTCCAGAAACAGCCTGCATTTTGAACGGTCTTCAGTTCCAAGAGCCAGAGCTGGAGGAGACAAGGATAAGGGCACCACAGAGGGGATGCATTCAGTTGCTGGGAGGCAGCCATGAGTTCTCTACTGTGAAGTGGCTTTTACTGGCATCACCTATTTGCTCTAACACCTGATGCCCTACAGAGCATAAACAGAAAACACATCAGGAAAATAGTCAGGAAAACAGACAGTAAGCCTGTTACTGGGTTTACATTTTCCAGGCCTGATTTGCCATGAATAGTTGAGCTTTACTGCCAAGGTAAGGGGCACTGGGATCCAGAATGAGACCTGGTATTCCTGGCGAACTGAATTAACAGTGGCAATGATAGCATGTGACTTGCACTGAAAGTGGGTAGACAGGGAAAGCATGCTGAAAAAGCCATTTGTATTTTCTGAGGGCTCCGGTCCTCAGCTGCAAATTTCAACACTGAATCCATCACTGCTGAGACTTTTGATTAACAAAGAACACTCTCCTGAACAGATGATTTTACCCCTCCACCATAAAAGAAGTCTTATGGTGATGAATTAGGTTTTATATGAGGTAGTAGAGCAATGAAATACATCCCACTTAACCCGGCAAGGTTCAGTCCCTACCTACACTGGATTCTAGATGAACAAAGTCCATATGCTGCACTTCTTACAGACCCAGTTCTGTTCAGTCACGATACACTTCCGTCTGCAATAACTGCAAGTTTTGCCCAAAAAATGGTACCTAAAATTGATTTCCATTGTGGCAGCATCTTGGTTTCTGATAACAGAGTAGAGAGATACAAACATCAGAGTCCACTTCCATAATGTCACAGCTTTTAAAGCTGGTTACACCTCTTCCAAAGGTCTGCAGACACGATCAAGGTAAACTCATCTTCAGTATCACCCTTTGCCTTTCCTGATCCCAAACATGATGGAGGCTTTTCCAGCCCCTGCATTTACTGTCCACTTTATTTATGTTTCAACATAGCATTTGTGGCAACCTCTGTTCTAAATCAGGCATAGGGAATATGGGGCACAGGAGGTATGGGGAGATTCAGCTGCATGGCAAAAATAATGAAGATTTCTTAGCGCACATGGTATCTCTGTGTTGTACTTCAAGTCCATCCTCCACCTGTTTTCTTTTTTCCTATGGAGATATATCTTGAAATAATTAAAGGAAAGCAATATCTGAGCATTGCTTCTTTCTGCTACAGTCCAAATCTATAAGCAAATGCACCAGATTGTTGGTCCTAACTAGTATTGCCTGCATGACCACAGTTAATGCAGTACATGTTAAAATGCTCTCAGAGTGGACAAACACTGAACAGAGAGTTGTAACTTCTGAGTTTGCTCAAATGCCTTATTAGATTTTCCTTCCAAGCCCAAGTTGACTTTTCCTTATGTCTTTTGACAATTATAGAGGCTAGCAAGGTCAAAAGTTTCCAAAAGTGACCACTCAAACCTCTAAAAAATCTCCCAACGATTAAAATCCATGGCAGTTAAAATGGTCACTGTTCAACTGGAAAGACTCAAGCTCTCCATGTATCAGTCACAGCAAAAGGGTCCCTTTCCCATTCCCCACTATGAACCTTCATCCTTGAAGCCTGTGAGCCTAGCCAGTTGGGATAGGGATAATAGGCTCCAGGGCCCCATTCCCCTGCTATATGCTGCAGAAGATGCAGGGTAAGAGGTTTATCAGCTCTCTCTTAAATATTGCCCTGGCAAACCTAAAAAGGCTGATTTTGTCATCTTTTATCACTTTTTTTTCCCCCTCTGAGGCATACAAATGAACAGGGGACTTACTGGAAGAGACCAACTTCTCTACAGTCTCAGGAAATATGGCCTTTGCCATCTTCTCTGAGAAACACACAATGGTTCATATTTACACAGTGGAAGTTTGGTACACATCCATTTAACCAAGCATGCCAACACTATGTATTCATTTGGCCCATGATGTCTCCTCATTCATAAAAAAAAGCAAAACCAGAGGCCTGGCTACCCAATTGCTCTAATTATTTAAAGGAGTTTCTGATGCTGGCAAGGTCTACAGCACACATAATTCAGCCTCCCTACCTTTCTCAAAAACTAGACAAGCACATCAGTGTATTTTATACAAGCCTTACAGGACATTGGTTATTTTATTTACCTGAGGCCAATTTCAATATAAGTGCTTTAAGGAGCTCAAGCCAAACAATGTTAACCCCCTAGTTGCCTTGCCATCCCAGTTACACTTTTAAGTTCCCACTCTGTTCTCTCTATGACTTGTTTTTTTCAGGTATAAACGATTTTCAAGATCAATTTGCCTTAAGTGTAATAATGCATTAGTTAAGACTTTACTTCACAGAGTTTGAGAAATGTGGAAAAACTGCAGAATTTGAACTCCACTGCCACTTGCTAGGAGTTAACTCTAACACACGCAACTATGTTCACTTTGAACAGAGCCAGCACGGCCAGGTTGTGCGTGACATTTTGGGGTGTTTTAAGATTCTGGTCTCTGATTCCTGTGGTAGTATTTGGTTGAAAAGGCTTGAGGGTAATAGCTTGAGAGCAGAAAACTTGTTCCTTTCCGTTTAAGCACCTGGATGGGATTAGATGTGACATAGCTACATGTTGTCTTGCAGAAATCATTTAATTTGTCTGTTTTCTGTCCTTGTATGAGGAGTCAGGACTGTCTTACTAAGCCCACAGTGATCAGCTGAGAAGATACATTCAGCAGTTTCTGTGTAATGGTCACAAGTCAGTTAGTTCAGTCTTGGGTCTTATATATTTCCTACTCATAACCTGGAGAGCAAATGATTTCACGGTTTTAGAAGAGTGGCCACAGCCTCATGCCAGAAGAGCAGTGTGCACCTTGGGTCCCACAAGCGGGACAGAGATCTGGTACGTGAGATACTCTCTACTTTCCAGTGGGAAAAATTTCCCAGACAAAGTTTAGATTTCTCTAAAAATTGTGCAGCCATATCTTGTTTTATAACATACCTGAAGAGTATTTTCTTTGCCTATGCCTACAGCAGTGGGGCCAGAAATTCCTCCTGAGTGCTGGGGAACAGAATGGCTTGGGCTGCAGCACACACCTGCTCCAAAGGATCTGTGTGCCTGTCAACCCTTTGCACAGACCTCTTGGAAGCAATTTATGGCTTTGAAACCACCATCCTCTGCTCTCACTTAGATTTTGACCTACTCTGTGAACCTACTACATGGTAAAACCTTTCTCTCTTCCTGTTTCAAAAAAAGTTTGACCTGTTCATGTAAATCACTACAGAAAGGCCAGATATGATCAAAAGATTATGGACCAAGTCAGTAATGAACTTGGACAGAATTTGGACATGTAAGTACAAAGAGTGCAAAACTACAGGTTTCCCTGATGGATCCCTCACGGTAGCCTCTTCTCAGATCAGGGGCCATACCAGTTGGTGAGCATCAAAGCCAGAACACGTGAATTTATTTGCATTTCAAAATAGGGGAGGTTTCCCCTATATCATTTACCTGTGAATGACTGAATGCAGAGAGAGGGAAGTACAAGGAATCTTACATTTTTGTATTGGCTGAAATATGTAAGTCCACTAGTTATATTATTAAAAAATGCTTTGTTAAAAATTGTTGAACTCAGATTTTAATGAGGATTAGATTAAGTGCAGTGAGCTTCCTTTCAGTGAAGTCAGATTTTCAGCTGCTACCCAGCATGGCCTTTACCCAGCTGTTACCCAAAGCAATGTTTTTTTAAACAAACACTCTGTACCTTGAAAATTCTGCATGACAGATGATCTCAAAACGAAGGTTTATTTAAGGGTCTGTGACTAAGGTACATCAGCAAGTGTCTAGTCTTCCAGGTTGCTGCTACCTCTGTTTGAAAACACTAAACTTCCTTACTGAGTCTTGGCCAGATTATCTCCTCTGTCAGTGCTAACACTGCTTACATACATCATATCTCTCTTTCTGCTGTTTTATCTTCCAGAGTTGAAGGTAATATCTGAGTAGGTCACTAAATTTTCTTCAAAAAGTTAAGAACCTTTTCAACTCTCTTTGACTCTCTGGTCCTATTCACTGGCTGCTTCAGGGGACAGATTAGAGGTCTGCATTATTTTGCTTTCAGGCTTTGTCTCAATGGATTGTGCTAAATCCTGCTTTAACTAACATGCAAATGAAAATACAGTATAGTAAAACTTAAAAACTACTACCAAGAGTTAGCAGAAAACTCAGGTGGAGGCCTCAGATTAGAAGCAATGGTGGGAGACATGAACACAAATGGATACAGAGCACTTGTCCATCCCCTAGACAATCATGTTCAATACTTATTGTCTTCAAATTAGTGGCTTCCTGACTGCACAGCCATCTCTTTTGCAAACAAATCTTTCCCTGTGGCAAATCCCAGCACCAAAGCAGAGCCATTCAATGTGGTCTACCTCTTGTTCCTGCTCTTTGTGTTGCCAGCTCTTGGGTGACTGGAAATTGCCTCTGTCAGGAAAGAGCACAGGGAACGGCACTCAGAAATGTTGTGATAAAAAGAAACAGCCAGTGCCCTTCTCAGTGTTTTGTTTTGATACTCTTCAGTTCTCCATTACAAACGATAATGAGAGACTGAATACCCTGAATAACAACAAAGCAGATAGTTTTCTTTTTCTGCCCACTCAGTGTTTCTGCTCCACAGTTCCCGGGATGCCCATTTCCAGGATGCCAGGTTAGTTCTCAGGCAACAATGCAGAAATGTGCCACCCAACTGGCAGCATTCTTGACCCTGAGCCAGGAGTGGACCCAGCAAGGCTGGGAGAATAAGGTGGGTGAAGAGTGGACAGGGCTGCACCATTTCTGTGTTTCTGGAAGCAACAAAGCTGTGTTCTCACACCACTGCTTTTGAGCAAAGTCCTGCCAGGTCCACACTGGCTCTTTTCCTGTGGTACAATTTACCCAAAAATAAGATAATTCATCCATGGAAAATGAACAGTGGATCTATCAGCTGTTTCTTTTGTAAAACTGCCACCCTGCAGCAACACCAATGAAGCATGACCTCGGTGTAGGCACTGCTGCTCTTGCTTTGACACCTTGTTGACAACGTTCCACATGCCAACAGCTACAACCCTCAGTGAGCTGACGTGGGTATGAGAAGCTGAACCTCAGGAGGAATTTTCACTTGTACCAGTTATCCCAGTCATCTGCTGTGTCTGGCTTCTCAGTTCCATCACTCAACACCAGTCCAGCCAGTTTGATGCAGTCCTGTTGCGTGCTCTGGGGGTGCAGCTTGAGCCTTTGCCACCCAGCCATGGTTTGGTTTGCCAGAAGCTCAGTCTTCAGTACTCTCACTTGCACTGGTTTGAGATCAAGATTCTTTGGTAACCCACTGACCTGAGACTTTAAAGCTATACAGGCAACTCAACGTCTACAAAGATTCCCATGGATTTCTGCAAATAAGCTCCTTGAATGGAAAGTAAGTGGCTAAAGACCAGTAAAGGTCTGCACCCAAGGATTTTTGAGTCTATCTATCAGCATCTGCAGGTAAGGAGTTGTCATGGGGACTTCAGCCTTTCATCAGCACTGGGAAATAACACGTAGCCACTTGGCTACAAAACCCCAGTATTTAGATATTTGTCTCCTAGTACTTATATAACTCTAAACTTGTA
Organism: Ifrita kowaldi; assembly: GCA_013398055.1. Lineage (NCBI taxonomy): Eukaryota > Metazoa > Chordata > Aves > Passeriformes > Cinclosomatidae > Ifrita > Ifrita kowaldi. The sequence goes on along the minus strand of VZRS01008986.1, from coordinate 2,213,271 downwards.
GTCCTAAGGTCTCGGTCCTTTTGTCCTCATTGTTTGAATAATTAAACCTCACAAAGCCTTATAAAAAGGTGATGATGTTCTGCAATTGTTAACTTGAATTAATAAGACTTAGTGGGGGGGGGAGAGTGTTTCAGGGTTTTTTCAGTAGATCTTCTAGGTAGAACTACTAATAGATTTGCTGTCTGAAGAGGCTTTCTGCCAGTCCACTGCATCCTGCCTTGCACAGACTCACCATAGCAAGCCAGAGCTCCTGCACTAAGAGAATCAAATGAATTATGGATCATTATACCTTAATAACACAGATGGAACTTGTTGATAAACTTTTGGTATTGTACTGTTCATTAATATGCGGAGCTGTTACACAGTTTCTGCAGGTGCTGGAGTAGATATTTACAAGTACCAGGTAACCACTTTCCCTTTAAACTAAACACGTTTAGGGGATTGTTAAATCAGGAACTATATGTCTTTCTAATGTGTCTTTTAAAGTCAACCTCCTGCATTTATACTAGATTTTTTTTTCATCAATAATGATCTTAGATAAAACAGTGTATGTTCACCCATGGATATTGTCTATGCACTTCTGAATACCTTGATGGAATTGCAAATTATAGTTTACATTCTAGTATCCTGGAATATTATACCAGCACTTCCTGTGATAATCTTGTAAATGCTATGATCTTTATGATCTCAGTAAATTTTTCTTCTTAAAGTTACCCAAGAATTTTAGATCTTCATACAGATACTTAAAGAAATTAGTAATTTTGTATATCTCATTTGGCCAGATCACACTTAATGAGTACCAGTTTAGTAGCCTTTGAGAGCATTTTATTAAATTCTCACATCCAACTTCATCAGAAAGAATCCTCACGCCATACTTCTACTTCTCTGTGCCCAGACTGGCAGGCTTATTCTGTCACTAATCCTCTGACTTCAGGGAAACTGCTGGGGGAATATGATGCTATTCACATAGGTAAAGGCATCACAGTCTGTCTCTTCAAAAGATATTTTTTCTCTTTAAACCCAATCTCCACCTAACTAACCTGGTAGCTATAATTTTTAGAGCTGTGTGGTTTACTCTCATCTACTAGTTCTAGCCATTTCACTACGCTGCTGAACTGCACAGGAAGACTGAAAAAAATGAGCCAAAACATCAGCTGAGTAAAGCTTCACTTCACAAAAGAGAAAAACTTGACAAATCTGACAGGCTAGTGCAAAAGAAGCATAGAAATCCCTACCAAAAATATGTGGGAGGGAACGTATATTTAAAATAGGACCGCCTAATTCGGCTGCTAAATCAGTGTAAGGAGCTCTGTACGTCTGTGTGTGCGGGAGGGAGAGGGAAAGACAGAGAGAGACAGAGAGGGAGAGAGGAGCAGAGGGAGGGAGGGGGGGAGAAAGAGAGCAATGTGCCTTTCACAGAGCTGGGAGCTTGATGGGAATGTTTGATTAGCTCCTCTCTGAAAGAAAAAAGGTGTCCAGGCCTCCCTCTGCTGCCTGCCTCTCTTTCTGTAGAATAATGTTGGCTGGAGTTTGGGGTACAGAAAAGCTTGGAAAAAAACCCACTCTCATACTGTGTGGAGAAAAGGAATAAAAAGTTGCGCACACCTCAAGCAAGGTAATTCTGATTGTTGTTTCTCTGCTATATTTATTTAAGGGGGAGAGGGGGAAGTTGTGTTTTTTGCCTGTTGATAATAATTAAATATTTTAACTGCTGAGAAGCTGTAGGGACGTAATGTTTTATTTAACATTCCAGCTGTGTGCTTAGGATCAAAGACCTAAGAAGATGAAGACATAAATGTAGAATGAAATTGTACTTTACTCATATATGCTTCACAAAGTATTTATGAAAGCATTAAGCCCCTACTGTTAAAGTGGACACATATACTCATTCCCTGAACAGCAAGAGCTTAACTATGTGATAAAGAATTGTGTGTATAAACTACACACCAATAGATCTTAATTCAACCCTTCTGATCAAATAGTGTGTGATAGACAGTACAACTTGTTCCTAAGTTTAAAGCTGTTTTGCTTTCAAGACTTTTTCACAAAGTCTTTTTGATCAATGGGAAGGTATGTCCTGTATCATTAATTAACACTACCTGACACTGGGGAACACTATCTCCAAGGCACAGAATGGAAAATGGTATTATTCCAGTGATGTGTGTTTCTGTGGTGTGAACTCCCTTGCTAATGGATAGATGCAGATGTATGAACAGTACAGTAGCCTAGACCCTATACAGCCTTTTGTGATGAGTGCTTGTTTTGGTGGTGAGGCTCCAAAAATGAATAGCATTGTCAAGCCTGCCACAGCCGCTCAGCTCTCTGCAGAGAGATTAGAGTCTTGATAAGTCTCTTCAAAATGTGATTTCTCTCTGACTAGTACAAACATGAAGCAAATGCCCCAAGCTAAATAACAACTCTAGTTAATATTTTGTTCCTAGAGTTTATGGGAACTACACCACATTCAGAGCAAAAAGCAAAATTACAGATTACAGAGGCAAGTCCCCCTTAGACCACACTGCTTTTTCTCTAACCTCTCCAAAACTTAAACAAAACACCAAAACAAGAAAACATAAACAGGGAAAAATTGGTTTAGATGGCTTTTAAAATACATTTTACTGAGAAAAGCCATGGAGTTGTATATGTTTATAGCTTGTGTTTTCCTATATACATCCTGAAGTTAAAAACACTTTGCATTTGTCTACACTCAAAGAAAATCTAAGTTTCTCTGTATTATCATCTTCAGACTTTACTCAGTTCATCACCTGAATGACAGTCATGGCTGTAAGACTGATCTCTTTCAGAGATGTATAGAGAACTCAAGCAAAAATAACTGCATTACAAACACATTAATTTTCAAGTATTAATTTAGTATCTTATATTAAACAGACTTATTTTGCTTGCATGTTTTATCTAATCCTGTGAGTTGCTGGGGTTGTTCTCACCGGGATGACAAAAAAGACTTCCTGTCTTCTAGATATTCAGGAGATAAAAAGTATTTTTTAAGAAGAAACTTCGAATGTATTGCTAATACTGTGTTTCCACCTGCGGTAGTAATGTTATGTTCTTAACTTGCTCTTAACTTGTTCCTACCTTTACTTTATGGAAGACATTTTTTCGCTAGTGGTATAATTACAGCACTTACCATTGACTGATTGAACCAAGCAGTTTTACTATCTACACGAGCTTTCCTCACACTTGGAATGCAAGAGAGATACTCCACGTGGATTCTCTTTTGTCTAACAAGGATGAGATCCTACAAAAGCCTTTCCTTTAGAGGAGGCATTAACAGGGTGTTCCCTTTTCACCCAGTTACTGACTTCCACAGAAGTAGCAGGAAATTAATTTTTACTCTCCTTTTTGTCAAAATTAATTGGAGTATTTCTAAAAGGGGACTGCCTGAGCCACAGTGTGAACACAGGCTAATTACTTCATGCTAAACATCAGAATTATTTATTATTTCTGGCCATTGTTTCTGAGAAAACATTTTTAAAAAGAAACCTGAGGTTTATGTAACAATGGCATCAAAAACTTGACTGTATCTGGTCTGCCTGGAGAATTTTGAACTTTCTCCTTTTCACCTCTGAACCACAAAAAAAGCTCTAGTCAGGAAACACTGCAAACCTAAGGCTCAGATCCTGCATGTACAAGTCCCCCATTTTACAAAAAGTCTCCTAAATCACAGAACCATAGATTGGTTTGAGTTGGAAGGAACCTTAAAGACCATCTAACCATTCCAACCCCTCTGCCATGAGCAGGGATAACTTTCACCAGACCAGGTTGCTCAAAGCCATATCCAGTCTGGCCTTGAACACTTCATGTGACATCCACAACTTCTCTGGGCAACCTGTGGCAGTGCCTCACCACCCTCGCAGTGAAGAATTTCTTCCTAATATCTAATCTAAACCTACTCTCTTTCAGTTTAAGTGTTGATAGGTAAGTCATTTAAGGTACCAGGATGAAATGAGCCAGAAAAAGTGATAGCTCAGTTTAGTACTGCAAGTATGACTGTATTAGTGAGAAAAAGTTCTGTGGCACTTGTAGACATGAACTCCTCGTATAGTGGGACTGGCATGGGCAGGTGCCAGAGCAACAAAATCTGTGTTGGCCCATTGCAACTGGCTGGGTAGGCAGAGTTTTTTCTGGATGGGTAATGAAAAACAAAAGTCTGGAATTTCCTGGCAGTCCTGGGGAGATGTTCTGGCCCTCTGAAGCTCTGGGTACACACCAGGACTCCTCCAGTCTGCTGCAGCATCAGCTGAGGTTTAGATTTCTCATTCAGGGCTCAGGAAGTGGATGCTGAACGTACAATATGTCCTTCCTTCTGAAAACCTGTCTATCATACACGTTGTGCTGAAAAACAGAAACACAGAACTGCAAAACTGATAGTTTGGGGTTTGATTTTTTAAAAATAAAAGAAAAATAATAATCATAGCATGTATTGTACAAAAAGCCAGGGAGGATGCAGCTACAGTAGTCACGGGTCTGCCCTCTGCACCTTTCTCCTGTGGAGCAGATTTTTAAGTTCAGAGTCGGAGAGAGAAATAGGTGCTTAACACCTACTTAGAGCACTTCAATTCCTCTTTTGAACTTGCCGGGGCACAAGGAGCCCCCTTGTCCCAGCGCCGCCTGGGGAGCCTGCGCTAGAGCTCAGCTGGGACCTGGGACAATGCAGTCCCTGTTCTGGGCCCGGCTGTCGCACAGAGACTATAATTATCTCTCTTCTAATGACCAGCCAGGCAAGATAACAGTTTTCATGCTATGTTTAGAAAACAATGTCTTACTACAAATTGACGGTTCATTCGTCTGTAAAAGAGCCTCTCTAACAGTCCTAAAGCAGCTGCCACTCTTTTGCATCCCAGTTCCTTTATTTGCTGCACATTTCGCTCTTGGAAAACCTGAGTAAATGCTGCGCAGGCAGCACAGCTTCCCGCTGCCACACAAGAAGCTCAGAAAGGCACAGAAATGCCCAGAAAATCTGTAGCTCTTCAGATTGTATCTCTGTTAGTAAATAAAACTCTGACGGTGTGTCTTGTCAGAGCCTGCATCGCCCTTGTGAACTCTCTAAGCCCCCAGCCCAAAGGGGCTGCAGGCACTGCTGCGAGCACGATGCACGGCAGCAGGAAAACTGCCTTGTGCTGACTCCTGACGATGCCCTGAGGAAAGCGAGCTGATGCAAAAAGAGGGATGTGAAGGGACTTGCTGCAAATAAAATGGGAGCATGTATTACTGACGAACTTTTCTTCCAGCACTGTGGCCCACAGACAAGTCAGGCTCTACTGAAAGTCTGTAGGCTCCAAAGGCATCTATGGAGTAGCTGTACTGAGCAGCTGCGATTGCAGCTTGTGTGGGTATAGCTGCCCCTTGCAAACACCGGGGGGTGTCAGGTTTGGGCAGTCCTGACAGCATGGCACTCAGGGGCTAGCTGCCCATGTATTTGCTCTGGGCTCTGCAAACATTCTGCACCTAACTCTGTGCTGGGGCAGCTCTACATTTAGTGGTGTCTGAGGGCTGCTACCACATCCTCTGCAGGTGCCCTGCCAGTAGAGAACAGAGCCCATTCCCTATTCCTGCAGCCAGCTCACCCTTATCTCTCTTGCCATCTTTTCTGTTCTCCTCTGCAGCAGGACGTGACTGGGTTGCCTTGGGCTGCCTTTCCTCTTTGGGCTCATTTTTCAGTGGCCAAGGCCTGGAAAAAAACCCAGAAAGTGTTGAACAGAAAGAAAATTTCCCAACGGCTTGGAAGCATCAATATTTCTCATGAAAATGCATTTTAATTTAAAAAAATAAATAACACCATCTGCAGCTTTTTTCCTTCCCTTTTAAAGCAGAACATCCAAATCTATAGCTCATATCCTGAACTGGAAACACATTCACATTCAGAAGAGTATTTATAACCATCTCTGGTTCATTCAAATTATCTAGGTTTAAGCAGTTCTTAACACTAGTCTTGCTGTGGTGGCTGAACTGACTTTCCAGCACTCCTAAAGTCCATCCCATCTCTGCTTTATCTCCAGAACTTCAGAGTGCATTAAGAGGTCAGTGGCACATTAAGAACACAGTCGGTTAACCTTAATGTGTCTCATTCTACAGAACATCCCATAGACACAGATATAAAAAATACATTCAACTTGCATTTGCAAACTGTTACTCAGCCTATCACCTTATAAAATATCTTTGTAAATGTAACACATGTAACACAGCAGCCAACAGTCCTTCAGCTGGCAGCTTGTTTCATATGAAAGAAGTGCATAATTGCCAAGTGACAGTTACACATGCGCCAAAATTTCAGAGAAAATTCTGAATGTTCTTGTGCAGCTTCATGCAGTCCTTTAATGTCCCCATCAGGATGATCTGGGGGTTTCCAACACCTTCAGTCTTGTACACAAAACTGTGGAAATTTTTACCTCTCAAAAATCACTCGTTTACAGGGAAGTTTGGACACGGCCATGTCTGTGCCTCTCAATCTCCCTGCCAGGTTCCTTTAGGGACTCAGAAGGCTTCATTCTTTTTTGTTTCCCCCAAATACATCGTTTACCCTTCAGCCCATGGAACAGGGGTGAGACATAGAGGAAAGCTGGCAGCAGTGCTGTGTATTCTGGCTGTGGACAACTTCAGTGAGTCAGAGCTACAAAAGGGTAAGGGCTCCCTGACTACAGGGCTATTTTCACAGCTGCCAGCCAGCTGAGAATGATGGGAGTTCATCCTGCTCACCTTGGTAGGAGCCCATCCTTCTCACCTCTGTTTCATTGCATCTCCAACACTTCAGAATTTTGTTCTTCTGGGCTTGGTTGAAGAAGTTTTAGGACATGAAGCATAGGAAGAAAGAGGCTGTTTGGAAATGGGACTACAAGGGAGGAATAGTGTCCAGATGAGGGAAGTGAGAGGTTAGAGAAGTATAGAGTAGTTCCAATGGAACAATTTGGTACAAATATTACAAGGGCAAATAGTGGCATCACATAAGTCAGAAAAGCCTACTTTCACGCTGTTTTGGAGATAGCCTTTTCACCAAACTGCATCTCAAAATATGTGGTCATTTGAGACATAAAGTCTCAGTCTTCTGTGGTCTACATCTTCTGTTCTCATTGGTGAAATCTGTGTGTAGAAAGAAATACATAGGTTAGGCAATAATTAGATTTGAAGCTCATATGGTAATCTCCTAAAGCCAAAGTTCAGAACAAAATTCCTGAGCATGGAAGTAGATTATGCAATACTGAGGTCTGCAGACTTGGTTTGTTTTAAAAACAAAAGACCACAAATTACAAGTTTGTGCTCCCAGTCCATGTGGTTTCCTTTTTTGATCTTGGTCTCCCAGAAACAGAATCCTGTGATTCATCTCTATGCAAAACCAGAAGGTTTTAGAATATTCTAATATACAAAATTAGTAAACCAGCCTTGTTCTGAGACACGTTTCTCAGCAATTTCTGGTTGCACCTACACTGTCACAGTATGCAGGACCGGGCTCTGGAGGCCACTTTCTCTGTCACCATGTTTTCTAGCTCTTCATTTCCCCTCCAGGGCACTCAGATACTGAGGAATGTAGTTTTGGAAGCTTAGCTATTCCTCATGTTGTCTGCATGACCCATATGTTAGAGAGACCACTCCTGCCAGTTGCCAAGGGCTGCCAACACACATGCCATAAGGCTGCACAGCTTGGCCTTCTCATGTCTCTCACCAGCACCTCCACCAACTGCAAGTCTTCAGAAAACCAGCACTACCCGTAATTGCCTCATTTATAATGCTGGCACTCATTCAAATCCATAGCTCACTTTCCTCCCAAAAGAAGCCTGGAGCCCCAAGATGTCTTCTTCCGTCATTAAAAAATGGAAACACTACTCACAGGTCCACGGTTTTCAAACTGTTCCCCAGAAGAGCCTCGTCAGGTGAGAGAGCTCAGCCTGAGTGTGCCTGTTGGGTTGCAGGTGGGCTGCAGACCAGCATCAGGTGGGAGGGATACAACTGGAACAGTCTGTAGCAAAGGCAAAGCAGCACTGACCACTGGCTGGGGAGGGTCATGGGCAGGGCATGGAGGAGGGTGGCCATGCAGAACATCCTGGGGTGTGGGGTCGGGCATCCTGACCCTCAGCAGCTGACCCTGGAAGGAGGCAAGTGATTTGGAGATCCCAACAAAGCAGCACTAGAAGATGACTGAGGGGCATAAGTCGGTTTGGGGTTGTTTTCTGATTTGCCTTTTGTAGTGACTTCCCTTGTAGCACAGGTTAGCTTTTTCTAAACTAAAGGTATCAGAAAGATATTTATCTGAGAAGGCTTGAAGGAAACCTTTCCAAATAGAAATAATGCAGTTAAGAAGAAAGAACATTTTTTGAAAAGTACAAAATGTATAAGGGAAAATGTTAAGCAGTGCAAGGAGCCTGAATCTATCATTTTTAAGAGATCTGTAATGCAAAATTGAAACTAATTTCTTAACTCAAATTTTCTGGTTTCCACCACAGAAGTGGATTTCAGCTTAGGTTTTCAAAATGCTTTCTACAGCATTCCCATGCTTCCTGATTTGCTGAAGACCTTTTGTGAAAGGTGCTTCCTTGATCAAGTTGTCATTACTAGACATAAATTAATTTCACCACTTACTGCCTTACTTCAAACCAGTGCCACATGCCAGGGTAGTTACAGTTTTGTTTTGTTTTTTTAATTACAAATACTTTCTGAATCCTTATCCAACCAGCCCATGGCTTTGGCGTGGGACATCACTAGTTATACAAACTGTAGGAGATACTGAATCAATAAAAGTTTTCTGTGAGCTATTGGCTAAATTTACTAGCATGCTTATGGATGAGTTTGGCTTTTGATCTAGACATATAATTCACTTTTGTAGTAAAGGGTTATGTGTGGCTTTAATAAGCAGAGAGTAAACATCCTAAAGTTTCTTTAAATTTCTGCTTCTAAGTTTCTACCTAAAAAAAAAATGTTGTTTCGTTTGAACATGCTACAGAAATTCCAAAACCATCCCCAGGGTTATGTGCAGTTTTTTCAGTGCCTTTAACAGAAATTCTTTGCTTTCAGGCTAAATATGTACCTTCAGGGCAATTCTGACACACGACACCAATTCTTAGTTTGCAGGCAGCACAACAACATGGTTACGCAGCGCTCTTCATTGTGCATCCAATCTGAGAAACCATGTATTGAACTTTAAAAAGTCACTTTGACTTGTTTAAACTATTTGTTGGAAATAGAAAATGACACATTTTCTTAAAAAAAAAACAAAAAGAAAGAAATGTGGCCACAAATCTCATGCTACAAAGCTAGCACAACCCTCTGCAGCATTGCTGAATTGTACGTACTTGCCTCTGTCCCCTATTTCTTGGGAAAATGGCAGTGCCAGAGATTGATGGCACCTGGCTGGGGTCTGAATGATGTTAAGCAGAAGTAGTCAAATTAGAAAAGCGAAGAAGTTTGCCTGAGAGTGAGGGGGGCAGATATGTGAGCAGACAAAAGCCATGGTGGGGAGGAGAACAGAGGGAGGAAGTTTTCTGGATAGAGATTCACAGGTTTAAGCTAACAGCAATTCCCAGTGAGGTATGAAAGCTGTGCATCAAAATGAAAAATTAATGCATAATACATTAGCAGAAACCAGGAAAGTACAGTGCAGTGGCCCCCAAAGAAATCATCATCCAGATAGTCCAAATTATATTTTCTCTGTGGGTGGGTGACATATTCTAAATGAATCCTTCCTTTGCTGGAAGGGGCAGGTCAGACCAACATAATTGATGGTTTTCTTGCTGAGACAGATGAAAATGTATAATCATTGCAGTTTTATTTAAGCTCTGAGAAAGGTCTGGCAAGTTAAATCACACTGTAGTCTTAAATAAATCACTTTCTTCTGAAAGAGCTCTGTGGTAAGTAGAGAAGTCATCGTCACTGTTACTTCAACCTTATGTTTTAATTTCAGGGCATTGCATGAACATAAAATGAGTAGTGCAGGGTTGCTTGCATTTTTTTTTGTCTCTAAATTGCTGGATATAGCATCTCTTCATTATACCTACCTGAATGAGAGCTATTTTAGACTAAATTCTTATTGCCAACCTGCATATAAACATTTGTTCAATCAGCTCAGAAAAAAGTTACTACTGTGCCCAAAGCACAACTTAGGTAGAATTTAGACCTCTGAATCCACCCATACCTCACTTCAGTGACTTGAGAGTGACTTGACAGGTACCCCACAAGAGGTACTGGCTACCAGCAGTCCCCACAGCCCTCTCGTGAGCCAGGGACCTCATGGAGCAGAGCAGGCACCATTTAAAACATTATGTGGCAGCCACGACAATCAAAGTCTTGTAATAAAAAGCAAGTTGTGAGAACGCTTAATCAGGGGTAACTGTATCAGGGCTGTCCATAGCCTCAGGGAGTTTGAGCCCAAGTTTCCTTCCTCACCAAAGAAGGCCCCCATCATCAGACTCCAGGGCACAAAAGGTTGGGAGACCCCAATTTTCTGTGACAAAGAAGGACCCCTGTGCACCCAGAAATGCCAAACGTGGGGTCAGAAAGAAAGCGAGGAGGGGACTGACTTGCCACTTGCCTGGGAGCAGAGGAGGGCCAGAGTCTCCCTGCTTCCTCTTCCCCATCTGAATGCGCAAATCACGGGGCTGCAGCAAGAAGTGGCTGCCCCAAAGGCGGGGGACCACCACTGCCCGGGTGTGGGATTCACATGGCCACAGAAAGCATCTGGCAAACAGGTTGTGGCTACACTGTCCTAGGAAGTGAAGGAGTATGTTAATGCAACGACTCTTTAGGGGAAGAGCACAAGCTGTCCCCAGGCCCAGAGACTGCTTTAACAGTGGTTTCGCTGTTCATTTTACTAAACTCACAACTGCTGAATGTGTGACATACGATACTTCTTACAACCCCTCCACCACAAGGGAAAGACCTGCAGCCATTGAAGCCTTGTCAGCTTTCTGAGACAATGGATAATTAAGTAGAGTGTTACTACAGTGCTCTGAAGCTCAGCAGTGCTTCCAGGAAGCGTTTTTGGGTTCTTTCATATATGAAAGAAAACGGGTGAGCTTTCACTCACCTTTTTTTATAGCAGCAGGTGATGAAGTCTATGATATTTTTAAATTCCTGGATGCATATATTCTATTCCAGGCCACACAAAGAGTTAAGTCTATCCTCCCATGCAGGCAAGCTCACCTCACAAAACAGTACCTTTGATCTTACATTTTGTGGCCTGGCCTGGTACACCTACAGGCTAATCTAAGCCTCCAAAATGAACTCTAGCTATCAATTCAAACTTTCTCAGCAAAACTCAGTACCTCCATTTTTTCAGAAGACAACCACTTAGATATTCTTTTTACGTACAGACTTCCAGAGCAACGCAGTGCACCAAGGGTACGTAACTTCTTCCCTCTGACAAGAAAGGGGGTGAAACTAAATCACATATGACAAGTGCCAGTCATATTATCTAGTGTGCACCAAAATGAACAGTTCTTGACAAGCAAGGTACAATACTATGGGTACATAGTATGGGTATGAGCATGAAACAAAGTAAGGGTTAATTAAAAAAAAACAAACAACAAAAGAAAAAAGAAATCTAAAATGCTTTCCTCTAGAACATGACCATCAGTTCTTGTTTATCCAAACCAGTTTACTCACACCTACACCAAGCCCACTTCATTTTCCCATAAAGGGCACATATTTAACTCAACCCACAGTGCTTAGAGATCATGCTGTTAACTCCATGACACTTGCTCAAATAGCTTTCAAACAAAGTCCATTTCTGTTTTTCTTTATGGTGCCAGTGTTGCTGAGATGTAAGAACTCCTTGAAAAGGAGAACAATAACACACATTATTGTGGTACAAAGAGAGTATACAAATTAATTTCTGTGGCACAGGAGATTACAGGAGATAAAGTGCTTACTCCTGCAGAGGCAAAGCACATGGCCCTAGCAAAGAATTTCAGCTTGCACGTGGAACGGACAGCAGTGCCTGACACCAAAAATCAAGGACTTAAAAATCTACACTTCCTCCAGAAAATGTTACAGTTTGCCATACTGTGACAGTTTATGTGCATTTAAACCATCTGTTTGTTTGTAGTATGTCGCAGCTCTCTCAGATCTTTATAAAAGTCAAGTTGCTAATAAAAGGTCAGTATAAAAATCTTACTTTATACACAGAAAGAATGGTTTGCTAACTCTGTTTCTCCACTAACATTCAAGCTTTTTCAAGTGTTTGTGGTCAGGAGAAAGTAATCAACAAAATAGACTTTCAAATAGGCCTTTGATTTTAAAAGGTAAAATATCAGCAGCACTAGGAAATACCAAAGGAGATGCTTCTTACTACATTTGTACTTAGCTGGGACTGAAGCACATGTTAACGTAATGCATATACTTAATAGCTTTCCTAGGCATAAGGGTCACTTCAATAATGATAGTCTGAAGGATTCAGATTGGAAAATATACTCTGATAAACAGAGATCCAGCATGCAGTTTAGGAGATTTAATAGTGAAGAGTCACCACTTCCCAGTTCTGATTGGGACTGTAAATACTGCCTTAATAGAAATCTGATTAGGAGAAATCTCAGCAAAACTCACGCTCCAGACTAATCCAAAGTAGAAACTTTTTGGTTTGTTTTAATGGGATCTATTTATTTTGTAAAGGAACAAAGGAAGTACAGCTTTGTATTAATAGCAAAGTATTATTCTTGATCTACAGATAAAACATCTCCAAACCTCTCAGTGGACCTACGCAGACTAAAAAGTCTTGTAAACGTGGATTGGAGCCCTGCTTTCCTGTTCCTTCCCAGAGAAAAAAAAACCTTCTGCTTTATTCCAAGCTGTTGCTCCCTTTACCAGCCTGAAGGAGCAGATGCCATGCTAGTGCACAGTATAGGAGATCTCACATGGCTTAAATCAGGTGACACCCTAGGCCCCAAATACAATGAATGCACACAGACTTCCCACAACAGAAAGCCTGGAGCTTCTATGCCTGATGCTAAATAGTCAGCAGTGTAAATCCTCCTGTGCATTTCCCCATGTGACAGCCCAAGGTCTGAAGGCCAGGACCACCCCTTGGAGTACTGTCACCAGAGCTGTGTCACAGGATGTCTGTGCACTTCTCCTGATATGCCACTGCCTAATGTAGAAATCAATATAGTGGCAAAAATAAGTTTCTTTACTATTATAATTTATTTCCATGAAGATACTAGTATGAACTGCACCAGCAAAGGTACTGAGTCCACAATAAGATGCTTTTCTGTTTAGCTATGACAACAAAACTGTTAAATAAATCTGACAGCTGTGTCTAAATGCTTCTGCTGTCTTTCTTATTGATAAACAACTGTTATTGCAGGCTGAGGATTCTGCTGAACCCCTGACAGGCTTTACATATTAAATCCTTTTAGATTTATTGGCTTCTTTCTGCAGTAAATTAATAATAATTTAGGAACAAAAGCCCACTTTCTGCTGTCTTGAAGAGCAATGCCCACCAGCAGACTAGATAGAGAATGCAATTGCAAACAAGCCTAGGGTACTACCACCCAAGAAGACTGGGATGGCTCCACGGATGGTTGGGTACAGCTTTGTAACAGCAGGGCTGGGGGACAGCAGGGCCTTCAGGAAGCAATGGGAAGTGTTGTGCAGCACTGGTAATACAGGTGGTGACATGTTTTGTAAGACAGGAAAAGTATTGGACTCTCTCCAGAGAACACACAGCAGTGTACCCATGAAGCCAAATTTTACATGGATGCTTTACCATCTCAGACCTCTTCTACTCTGATTGAACTGGTGATGAAAATATCCCAGCACCAAGCCAAATACTTCCGGGACAAATTCACACAGATCTCTTTGACTTTAAATAAAGATGCCACAGCTGAATTTATTCACTGCAAATTTTGGGAACGCTCATATTAAGATGCCTTTTGCAAAATCTAAGCCAGTGTCAGTATAATCTTTAATGGTGCATGGTAGTTCTGCAAATGAATTGCAACTCTTATTCTGCCTCTTCTTTTTGAGCGATTGACCTAAAGTGAGAATTCGTTGAAGGGGAGCAATTGTTTGATACCTCTGATGTGTTAATGGGTTGAAACATAAAAGGGAGGAGAAAAGCATCTCAGCTAAGTTTTGCTGAGCACTCTTCTACATCTTGTTGCTACTTCTTTTTACAGTAGCTTTACAGTAGAAATACACTGCAGTAAATGCTTAAAATGGATTTTTGTTCCAAAAGATAGGCAACACTTTTTAATAGAAACTAAGCATGACAGCAGAATATCACCACATAACTGCTCTTGCTGCTGTGGCTTGTACAGCCTGGGGTCACCCCCACTGCACTACCCATCATTTTTCAGAAAGACACAGTCACCATGCTGAGCCACTTTCCACAGCCCCTGGATTCAGTTCAATGGTTCTGAGAAACCTCTGCTGCTTTCAGCTTTAGCAGCCTAGCAGGAAAACTTTTTCAGGGAGATCACCAAGGAAAGACATTGTGCTATTAGGAAGTGACACTGTTAGTATGTCCTGGTATTTGAAGTTCTCCAACTGTGGCACCGAAAGAAAAATCAGAGGTGCATCTGCTCTATGTAAAAAGAATTATAAATTATATAGACCTATTACTGGCGAAACACAGTTTAGATTAGGATACTATTTTAGTCATCCTCACTCATAGCATGTGGCTTGCTTGAAAAAGAAGAGCAATTAAAGTAAAAATATGGAAACTTTTTGTAGGAAGACAGAATGCAGATTTTTTCTTTTTATGCTGTATCTGCCTTGTTAGTCTAACTTTCTGGGGTGACCAAAGCCCTGTTTCTGAGTATATTGCTACATGAAATCTGATGAAATCTGCCATTTTTTTCCAGGAGGCAGATGTCCTTCTTTTCCTGGTCATATGCAGCTTTAACATTCTTATTTAACATTCGTATTTTCTTTCTTAATAGCTAGCTCATTTTATTTTAGCACAAATCTTTCCACTTGTAAGCGTGTAATAAGTTTCTCCGAAAATCAAGTTTATTTTGATCCTCGACACTCTCCCTGTACAACAGACAAACATATTCTCCCTTTCAGACTTTCTACCCTATTTGTCAAGCATTATGTAGTACTTTAATGACTATGATTAATTATGAGTGCCCAACACAGGATTCCCTTAACCATCATGAAATTACAGCAAAAGCAGCAGGTGATGCCCAAGAGGAGCTGAGAGGGGTTATCTCTGCTAAATTTGAATTCTTGTATCCTGGCCAAGAGCTTCAGGGATGGCAGGGTCATGGATGCAGATCCAGAAAAAAATGTTTTCCAGATGTTCTGACAGAATCCTCTTAATCTCAGGTTCTCACGTACATACACACACATACACATCCTCAGAAAAGGAAAGAAACCAGTAATTTGGCTCACAAAAGATGGAACAATTGCAAAATACTGTATGCAACATCTGTCAGGAGTAAATGTATTTATTTATGTTCCCCATACCGATATGAGATTACCTGGTATGGTTCGATGTGCAGGAAATATGATTCTGTGATTATTTCTTAGAAGAGCAGTGAGCAGATTTGAATAGATGTCAGAGCATGTCCGTGCCCATCACACCCTCTTCTGATGCTGGCTTCTGAAGTAAGTACGTGAATGAATTCTTGGTTTCCTGGAGCAAAAGACAAATTTTGGAGAGAAGTAAAAAATTAGTCCATGGGAGTGTGACAGCCCAAACCCCATCTCCTCTGGGGATATCAGCTGTTCTACAAAGCGTGGTAAGAGGATGCAGTACGTGAGGACTGTGAAAGGTTGAAGAAGAGCACACAGTCCCTCTTCCCCCACCATTCCAGAGTCATCTGCAATACCTCCAAATGCAGCCTGATATATTCTTCTTTTCCTTTTCAGTGCTCCTTAGCAACGCTTCCAGATTTTGCTTTACTCACCATGAAGGCCACAGTCATTGCAACCTTCTTTGGTAAGTACAGTTGATGTGCTGCAATCAGTAGTTTATGGGTTTCTACTCTCCTGTCCTGGATGCCCAGTGGCTGCTGACTTATTCTCTTCCCTTTGGACTCCACAGCTTACAAAACTCTCAGGGGCACGTGCAAGCCTTGGCACAGCTTTTCAGAAATGGGCTACACAAACTTCCTGACTTTGGCATAGAAAAAATATTAATTACTTGCAGAGATCTCTAAGTAAATGACCAGTTTCATGCAGTCCATATCAGGCGGGCCTGAAAAATGTCTGTAGTGTGAAGACTCCCTGTAAAGAAAAATCAGGTGTTTAAATTTTCCCTGTTCTTGCTCTTTCCATGAACAAGATGGTACCAAAAGGTTATAAATGTGTCTTATTTTCTTTCCCCTGGCAGTCAGACAGGATCTCACTTTTTGGGAACATGTAGAAACTCCAGAACTTGCAATTCATCTTACATGAACACTCTGGTTGAGACATTCCCGGACAATATTCCCTCTAGCTGTTATCCTCAAGTCTGTCAGGATAGTTGTTCTTAGTTCCAATTCATAGCAATCTCTGTAGTTCTTCTACATAAATTACCAGATTACTTTCTCCACGTTAGATTATGGTGTAACATTCCAAGTAGTTGAGATATTGCACTTTATTTTCCACTCATGCATTCCTTTTGTTTTATCTAACTACAATTTTGCCCTGGTTACATACCTGCACCGGTGACAAAAGGCCCAAATACTGCATCTATGTGCTGTCACTTCAGACAGTGTGAGACTGCTTTAACTTTTGAGCAAGTTCTGGGCATGATTAAGTCTACAAACTCTGCAATCAGTCTAGGGGGAGAAGAGCATAAAAGAAAGGAATTACTTCTGTTGCATATTCTAGTAAGATTATCTTAACAAATGATAAAAGGATCAGCTCAGAGCACATCACAGAAAGTTTCAATTCACTTTGAAAGCTCAGAGAAAGGAAAGGTGAATAGGAAAGTCAAGATATTTGTAATTAAGTTATCAATTATCCATAATACAGTGCTTATAAAATAAGCACAGAGAATAAGGAGGTTTTGTATGCCATCACTTAGCAAGTAAACATAACAAGGTAAGCTACATGCATATATAGGGATGTATCTTTTAATGTAACAGCATATGTCTCTTTTACTACTACACTTTTCAAATCATAATCCTGCTTACTGAAGAAAACGAGTGCCCTTGCTGTGACAGGATACTGGGACATGCCACCCTACAAGCTCATATGGTCTGTAATGCTGCCCAGTATCCCACACCTACTGCCACCAGTGAGTGAAACATCACAACACAAAATTACAGGGTAACTTTCCCAAAGGGTTATTAAGAAGAATCTTTCACTCCCGAACTTCTCAGCTGCTTTATGCACAGAGCACATTGTTTCATTAACATTCCTATCACACCAATTACAAAGAGTTCCCACTGCTTGTGGAAATACTTTTGTGGTTTTCTGGGCCACATGGACACCATGGCATCTTTAGAAAGTGAGTTCCACAGATGAATATGTGAACTGAACTGATCTTTAATCCCCTTCAAAGAACTTCCCCACAGTAGATGCCATCATGACTGCAAAGTTAACTACCAAGTAGAAACCTAGATATGGCTGAGAATATTCCTGTTTCAGGTTTTCAACCTGTTGATTCAAATTTGAGAAATCTCACGCACAGGAACTTGTGGTGACTCCTTTAGTCCTCCTTTCACAGTCCTCCTTTTTCCTGATACTATGTTTATTTGTTCTAGGTGTGTTCCTCACATGTACATACACAGCCAAGGAAGCGACAAAGAAGACAAAAAAGGCGAAGCTATGTAAGTGGTCTCAGTAGAACTTTTGGCTGTTTTACAGCAGACATGTCCAGTGCATAAGAAAGGTGCAAAGTGAGATTATATTGTGGTAACTCTTCACAATTGTCTGGAGTCAATGGCGTTATATTTTAGCTAAAAGATTCTTTTATTGAAAACAAATCACTAAGTAAACTGTGCGCCACTTAACATATATAAAGGGAAAATTTTGTAATTCACTACTAAAATGTATCTTCATAGGTGATTAGGTACCACACAAGGATCAAAGCAAGCACTAAGATTTTCACAGAGACAGACAGAGAGATAAATACATTAAATGAACCAGCTGTAACACGAAGCATATGTAGCTGATTAGTGTGAGACAAGTGGTGCATGTCTGTGCACTAGGATGTTTAAATTTCAGCTATACTACTGCAGGACCATTTCTGTCTGCAGATTATTTTGCTCCTGTAGCGGACAAACAAGCCTGCTGCGAGGTTGTAAATGCACACTTAAACCCCTTGTTCAAAGTAAATTGTATCCAGCAAAAACTTTTAAAAATTAAGGGCAAGATAATGGGCTGTGACTGCAGCCTGACATTATAGATGGCACAGAGCTACATGAGCACAGCGGGAGGCTTGGGAAGCATCCCTACCCCCTCCTTCCCACGTGTTAACCACAGGCTGGGTGACTACACTTCTTTCTCTCTCCAGCAAAGTGTCATAACAGATATTTCCTTCAGAGAAGCAAACACTGAAGGTCAGAAATATCCTCAGGCTTCCTTATTCTATCCTTAGTTACTGCCACATCCCTTGGTATAGGGGTTATTATGTGTTATGTTGTAGATGCAGAAGACACAGATGTCTTGTATCCCAAAACGATTGACATGAAGGCTTAGGAGGAGGGCATCCCTGTCACTCAGTTACTCACTGTTTCATGGCAAGATCACCCAGCTATGAAAGCATTCCATCTGACTCTACCAAGATTTTGCATTCACAGATGTACCCCAGATTGATTGTGATGTCAAGGCGGGGAAGATAATCAATCCAGAATTCATTGCAAAATGCCCTCCTGGATGTCAAGATGTAAAATACCGTGTTTATGGCACAGACATTTATGCTTCTTTTTCCAGTGTCTGCAATGCTGCAATTCACAGGTGAGCGAGTAGAGATGAGTGAGGCACTCAGACAAAACTGTCATCTCAGTGTAGGGTGCTCTCGACTTTTCAAATTCTTTACAGCTCCCACTTCCTTGTAGGTTTGATTGCAGGCTGCTGTAGAAAACCTGAGAGAAAGACCATGTGTGATGGAATGGATCTATTCTTAAAAAGTGCTGTCAATCCTGTATTCCTATAGAAATTACTTGTGTTTGAAGAAGTTTCTCACCTTTGGAGAAATGTCTTGAGATTTCCAGATCTCCCATTCATGCATAACAAATTACTATTGTACTATTATTATTCAAGTGGAAGAAGAGATGGAGCTGCTACTACTAATAAATCTTCAGAAAAAATAGGCATATCACCAGTGATGAATACATATAACTCTCATACTTCTGGGATTGGTTTGGTTCTCTGGGTTTGAATTTAACCGTCCTTGACATCAAAGACTGAGTAATGTGCTCTCCTGCCACATAAAAGGACACTGCACAAGGAAATAAGTAACATAAATTTTGTAGCACAAGTTTTTCAGAGCTTTATTAGCCATGCAAAAATGTGCATAAAATTCTAATGGAGAATAACTGCACAATCAAAACACACCGCAGTTGGAGGCGGGAGGCAGAGGCAGGATGTGTTCAGCTAAAAATGCAGCAAGAAGTTATAAAGCCTGATTGACAACTTGACTTAGTTCGGA
Source organism: Ifrita kowaldi (assembly GCA_013398055.1). Classification (NCBI taxonomy): domain Eukaryota; kingdom Metazoa; phylum Chordata; class Aves; order Passeriformes; family Cinclosomatidae; genus Ifrita; species Ifrita kowaldi. The sequence goes on along the minus strand of VZRS01008986.1, from coordinate 2,193,743 downwards.
GTTATTTGAGCTACTGCTGTGCTTCCAGTTCTGTGAAATACCTGGGATCTCGGGTAAAGTGGGATAGTTAAGGCTTTGGGACTTCACCCCTTGCCTCTGCACTGCTCAGCGCTTAGGCTGAGATGCGTGTGTGTGCACAGGGCTGCCACCTCCTGGCTGCAGCTCTGCCCGCTCAGCCCTCGCTGGGGAGATGACTGCCAGGTGACCGGCTTCCCAACGCCAGATACTACTGCACAATGATATACTTCCCCTCCTTCAGATACTACTGCACAATGGAAATTGTCTCGGCATGCAGAATTAGTCCCAAAGGGAAGCTAAAAAATACTGGTAGCAACTGCAATCTCCCTGTAGCCTGGCTGGCTGTATTGTTACAGCGAGGGTTTCAGTTTTTCTCATTTGCCAGCTGTTTTTGGCTTTGTTAACTTATATGTTACAGTTCCACAGACAGTGAATTTCTTCTCCAGACATTTATTTTAACAGTAGCTTCTCGCAATTATCAGGGAAAACTACACCTCTAACATACTCTTCAACACTGTTTGTTGCCCAGTACTTATTTTCCTGCCTGGTCATTACTGCCAGCCCTACAACCCCCCCACAGTCACATTGCTTCCAGGTTGACCTGCTATCCTAGTGATGCCAGAGCAGGTTGCCTACACTGAAGATTTTCCATTTGTATTGAGGTACGTGTTACAGCATGTGGCAAGCACCATTTGATGTGCACCACACCTGGAGTCTGCCAGCTCTTCTACAGCTTCCAGCAATAGTGCATCCAGTTTGCTCCAGGCTGAGGTCAGAAACAGGCTTGGGTTTTTGCAGAAAACACATACTGAAACTCAAAGAAAATGCATTCTGTCACATGGCTGGCCTGAAACCTCCTGAGTACCTCTGCCTGTATCTTCAGTCATTCAATCAAGCTTGCAGGAATTTTAACAAAGGCAGTGGCTTTTTCTTGTGTGCAACTAGGTCAAGCTTAAACAGAGGACCAGTAGATCAGTGGGAAGAGCAAACAGATCCTGACAGCTCTTTGCAACAAACTGCTCTTCTCTGTGTGGGAAGAGCACAAATATTTCTTAGCAGCAGACTTAGTAGTAGCATCACAGCCCCACCACCACACCTGGTTTAAAGGTAAAAGGAAACACTTCATACCTCTTGCATTGTAGAACAGTTTTGAAGTTTTTTGTGGAATTTCTGCCTTGAGACACTGTATTTCCTCCTTGCAGTGGTATAATTGACAACACAGGTGGGAAGATCCTTGTCCAGAAAGTCGCTGGGCACTCTGGTTACCGCGGGAGCTTCTCCAATGGTGTCCGGTCCCTGTCACTGCCACGCTGGAGGGAGTCCTTCCTCGTGTCAGGTACCATTCTGGGGTGGGGCACTGGAGCCGCCTGCCCTCCCCACCTGCTTCCCACCACTGATTGCTGGGCAGCAATGGGCAGAGGGGGAAGCAGCCTCTCATTTTACGGACCTCGTTAGTCACTACAGGCCCACCCCACCTAGCTTTGGCAGGAATAATGCATTTGAGACACTTCCCATATAGCCTGCAAAGAGACATGAACTCTGCCAGCTCAGCCCACTGCAGGAGCGAAGGCTGTTCTGGAACGAGCCTTGGAAGGCACCTTAACTCCAGCTATTGATGTATAAAGTCTGTTACTCTCCACCCTGGTAAGCAATGCTGCTGAGGGACCTGAAAGGCCTTTCGGCCATTTGAAGCATCCTCAGCCTGCATCCGAGTTTGCATCACCTGAAGTGGCCTCAGACTTAATGTCAAACCCCATATGGCCCTACTGCATGTATGCTAACCCTGTATTAAGCAATTTGATTGATGCATCCCAAGTACGACAGGAACTCTCTGTTAGCCAAACAGTTTTGATACCTAACCAGTGCAGGTAAATCCATCTTAACTTAATGCACTCCTTTTTAATCCCCATAGTATATATATGGAACTCACTTGCATTTACCAACAAAACTCACAGATTTTTAAATTTTTTTTGCAAATTAGATCCCCTTTACACCAGCTTCAGATTATCTTAAACCTACTTGCACTCATTCCACCTGTGTGAAAGAAGGTTTGCTTGACCTTGCTTTACATTAAAATTCTAAATCTAACATTGAGGCAGTTCTCGCTGGTCTGCACTTTTGGAGGTTTAAGATAGGTACAACCAATTGATGTTAGTTAACTATATCATTCCTGGAGAAATCAACAGCTCAAGCAACTGAATAACTACTGAAAATAGTGTGCTTTTCATGTGAAAATTTGTGGACAGCAAAGGAGGTCTCAGAAACTGACCAAAACAAACTGTCATCTTAATTTTGCACTCATGTATTTGGATGCACTTTTTTACAGTAGTCTGCCATGGGTACACCATATTATGAGAAGGATTTACTTTAGATTAGTAGGAATTTCCTGGAATAGCTGAATTTCTACTTGTACTTGTTGCAGTTTTTTTCTCCAACAAAAAGCACATTGTAATTCTGGTACATAAATGGGAAACAGGATTTTTTTTTTTCCTCAACAGCTGCTCAGTTGTTATTCCATAAAACTGTAGAAATTCCTCCATGAAACTGTAGGAATTTTTGATTTATGATAATAAATCTTAATTCTTAATTAATGAGATAGTATCAAAGAAGGTACAAGAGAAAGCTGCAGGAGCATATAAAAGGAGATGATGAGAAACCTGGGTATGTGTAGGCATGATGAAATTTGTCCCCCAAGCACTTAATTCCATGCACACTGAGTGCTCTCACTGATGACAGTAGAACTCTTAGTTTATAAACTGGCTCAAATGTAAATTTGGTATATCATATAACTTGTGTATCATATTTTACATGTGAATAGGAAGAAAACTTTCACTATACCTACTGAAAATGTGAGAAATTTAGAATTTTAGAGAAATTTAGAAGACTAAAACCCAGGAAGGCTGTGCTACTCATCTCAGCAGCCTGAGGCTGAATGCATACAGATCTCCTTCTCAGAAAGAGTTGGGGATGGATTTTTTATGATTATGAGTCATAAAAAGCCAGAGCTGCATAAAGCATTCCCCAATAAAAATATAAAGACACCTAAGGCATTACTTTCAGGACGGCTTTAGAGCTTTAGAACTGAGTCCCTTATTCTCCAGCTGAATTCTCTTTCAGCAGACCAGACCTGTATGCAACACTGTACCCTGGAAATGTGCCAACAGTTTATTCCTAGTTAGGATATCATCACTGAGTTTGTGATGCTTAAGTTGTGAATGAACATGCACACAAAAAAGCACAGAAGAGGAATCCTTGGGGGACCCAGGGAATAAAGTGGCATGATTTAGGCAGTGGAGAAGGAGGTCTGTCCTCTGTGACTAAAGCAGCCAGCACACCAGGAGGTATGCAAATGCCTTGGTATTCACTTTCAAGCACTGAGACGCCTTTGCACTCAGCTGAATGACTCCATTCAGTTTAGTGGAAGTTTTGCAGCTAGTGGGTTAAGAAAACAGTACTGAACTTCTGGGTTTGCTAGTCACAGATCAGCAAGAGGGTGAGCAGCCACTGCACTACAGCAGCCACCATGCCATAGCTTGTATTTCAACGGCCGAAGCTGATGTTTTCAGCCCACGTGAAAACACACTTTTAAGTACGTTAAGCAAACTCCAACCTCGATGTAATTTTTTTCCAATAGTGAAAAAGACATATTACCACTGCCCCAGAGAGCAGGGCCACATTCAGGTCAGGTCAGGTCCCAGGCCTACCTCTTGGTCATATATGGGATGCAAATTGCTGTTGATAAAAAACCCAGAATCCAGTCTCCCCACCCTAGCAGGTGTATTTTCACAGAAGCAGGCTTCAGGTTTGCATTGGAAATCAGATTAGCACAGAAATATTCCAAATTAAGATCAGATTATCATGCTATTGCTGTATCCATGTATCAACTGCTCATACTGGCAACTCATCCTCTGTTGGGGATAAAGGAAAGAATTTAGAAATCATCTGTGATCCTGTAACTTTTCTGTCTTTCTACTGAATTAGCAGATCTCCCTAGTCCTTCTTGGCTCCTGATCCCAGTTTTAGCTCAGGGGGTAGTGGATATAAAAACCTGCTGCCCTTCACTTAGCCCAGCTTCCACGAGAGAAGCTCAGAGGGTGAGAAGGAAGCTCTTTCCAGTTTGTCCACGCTTGCTAACTTGCCAGCTCTGGTCCTTGGTGGATCGGTGTTGACATTAGTGGAGCTGCTCTCAGTTTATATCACTGTAAATGAGAAATGGAATAACTTCTTAAATCATTACCCGTTAGTAACTCTAACTTCTTCATCTATGGTTTTGTTTAGGGAAATCTAGAATTTTAGAGAGGAGCAAAACAAAGGAGATAGAGACATGAAAAGGGACAAAAGACAGGGACTCTCCAGCTCCATGGGCATCCCTGTTCATTAGAGCTCTTCTAGCATACATCTTTCTTTGTGTGCCATCATGGGGGAAACAGCCCCCAGTTCCCAGGAGTGGCTCAGTCTGTAGGAATTAATTCTGTTCAGCCCTGTTGGTCTCTGGATTAATCAGACAGGATGACAACTGACATGCTTGCAGTGCCATATGTACCTCCTTAAAGAATCCCCCAAGGGAATAGAGGAGAGATCATCATGACTCAGGTTTTGCAGGAGGCGGAGGTAGGTCTCACCAGAGGTGGTGCAGATACATGACACAGCACAGCATCTCGCAGACACAGTCACCAGGGTCCGGGAGCCCTACATCCATCAACTCCTAGAGGCCAATGCAGTCTTCCCTGCTGGGCTTCTCTGCATCACTTTTAATTCAGTGATGTATGTGAGTACAAAAACTGTCCCAAGAAATGGAATTGTATGGCCACATGTACCAACAGAGATAGCATCTGCTCTGGCACTAAAAAGATTTGTGGTTTAAAGCTTAACTGGGAAACATACCTCATTGTTTCAAGACAGGACTCTCATTTTAGATCTAAATATAGGTACCATATGTTCCCACACACAAGCACAGCCTTCTCTCACTGTTATTACTGCAAAAGACTGTCGCCAGAAATGGCATCTTGCAGAAGTGAGGTCAGAGAAGAATGCTGTGTGCGTGATGAAATGAATCCCACATCAAACGTGCTTTCCAAGTCAACTGCATAGTCAGGCACTGGAGAAGGCTGCCTAGGGAAGCTGTGGGTTTAATCAGAAGTTATACAGATGTCCTTCAGGAATGGTCCCCCTGTGCTTAATATCATTTGAGAGCAAAAGAATGAACTAACTGACCTCTGCAAATCCTCCCCAGTACTGTGTTTTCATGCTTTCTAACTTTTTTTTATGATGCTGGATTTAGGTACCAATATTTTTAGTGGTATGGTTTTGAGATTCTGCCATCAGATGAAAGAAATCTTCATGAAAATGAGTTGGGCAGTAAAGAAGAGGGATCTAATTCTGAATGCCTGTGTTAGATGAGAATTTTATCAAGAAAACTTAGAATATTTTGTGATACCTTCTAATCCTTTTTTTTTTTTTTTTTTTTGGGGCAAAGCAAAAAA